>VXAV01001193.1:40162-51024 GCA_013399715.1 Alectura lathami
GGGGCTCCCAGGGCCGGCACCCGCGACGCGCAGGGCACCGCGCCCCGACCTCACCCCCCGCTGCCCTTCACCTCTGGGCACGGCGGTGCGAGCTGTCTGCGCGGGGCCTTCCTCCTGCCCGGCGGCTTGCCGTACGATCCATAGCAAGCATTGATTTTTCCAAACACCAAGAGCAGCGGGAGCGGGAATTGATACCCTTTATGCGCTAAAGCCAAAGGGAGTTCAAAGCCACGTTTTCAAAACAAGGTATTTAACTTCACCCTCATAACAAGGGTAGTCACCCCTAACGAGGAAAGGAAGATCCGCACCAAGAAAAGGCAACAGACGATACAAAGTGAAAATAGATGAGAGCTATGTCTCATGAAAGGAGTAAATCTCTTCCTGGTGAAGCTCAGGGAACAGTGTGCTTCGTTCCCAGCCCTGTGGTGCATTTTCTGTTTGGAGCTGGACTAGTCACTGCCTGCAGTGAAATCCTGCTCCTGTTGAGGTCAGGGACATATCTGTAACTGCATCAGACAAGGCTGAATTTCACTCTTCAGGCTGCCAGCTACAGAAGGGATTACTCCAAGGAGCTGTGATGCCTCAGAGGTAAATTGTCTGAATGTGAAGCAATGCCAGGTGTACATTTTGTCCATACAGATTCTGGAAGAAAAAACGTTTTGTTGGAATTTGTTAGCTACCTGAAAACACAGCCAGCAATGTTAGCTTTAAAAATAGGAGAGGAATTTAAAAATTCCTCTAGGAGAAACAAAGACCCCCTCCAGGCCAGAGTTACGCATTCAATATCTCCACTGGAGGAAGCCATTAGCACAGAATTATAGCTTTTGATTTGCATAAGTTATTTTCCTGTCACCTTGAAATTCTCTTGTGATATTCCAAGCCAAGAAAGGAGTCCTCTGCTGAGCTTCAAATACTAAAGGATACCATGTGCTGCAAAAACTAGCAGATGCATGAGATGGATCTCTTTGGGCTGTCTCCAGTTAGCTGGGAAACACAACAGCAGATCCAGAGGGAGGCACTGTATGTGAGGGCAGGAGAGGGGCTGAGTAATTTCCTTCTTTACAGGTTGCCTGGGGGCTGGCAATTTACCTGAGACAGGAGTCCACTGGCTAGGCCATCCCTGCTTAGGATGTGCTTCTCCCACAGCTGGCCTTTGCAGCCTCACATTTTTTTCAGATTTGTTGCTACTTGTCCTGGGACTGTTGCAAGGCTGGTTTGGCTAAAGTGTAACTTGGTATTCACTGATTGTTGAGAATGCCAAAGGATACAAAAATAAACACAAGCCAGGAAAAGCAGTTAGGAACATTGAAAGCAAATAAAAAAGTGATTCTCAGAAAAGGTGACAGCAGAAGGAGACAAACACCAGCGAGCAGTTTTTCCTTAGGAAGGTAACAGGTGATTTAGCTGGCTGCTGAGCTGGGTCAATGAAAATGATTAAGAAACAGCTTCACAAAGCAATGGAAACGTAACCTGAAAACGCCCAAGAAAGTGAAACTAACACAAAAAGGACCACAAGATTATGGTGGCCGAGTTCTCGCTGCACATGCTCAGTGTTCATTACTTCCCGTTCCTGCTGTGGAGCAAGGCCGTGCAGCCAGGTTCACGGCGTGCCTTCCTGCTCACTGCAGCCCCTGACGCAGGACAGGGCACTGAGCTCTGCGCTGGGAACGGCCCCACTAGAGCCACTGTTTCTGCCCTTCCTGCAGCCAGTTTGCTGGAGGTCCTGCCTCCTCTATCTCAGTCCACACGTCTCTTACACAAAGATGCAGAGAGCTGGACGATCCAAAAGCATAACAACAAAGAGAACATGGCAGTGAAGAATGCTATCTTTATGCTCCCAGAAAGTGGGAGCTGCAAAAGGAGTCTCAATGACATGGGAACTGTCAGCAAGAACAGATAATTACACAACATGAATCCATCCTCATGACAATGACTCTAACGAGATAGGAAATGGAATACAATCAATATCCTATTTACACTGTCCGTACAACCTCGGAGCCTGAAATTGCCAAATTGCTGTCTTTTCAATAAAGAAATACAAAAATTACCGACTGCCTTACAGTATTTTCGAAACACCTCTGCCAAATGCAAAGTTTACCAATAATATATCTCAACACAAAATTTGGAAACCATTCAGCAATTGCTTCATGGCACAGCTGAGGGACATAATTATAGCGCTGTCACAAAATTAAGCTGAAACAATGAGCTAATTAACATCTTGGCCACCTAACAGTGAAGGCTGATTAACAGCAATATTCTCTAGTAAACTCTCCTGCTGCACAAACAACGTGTGCCTGGCTCTCTGGGTCCGCAGGAGCTGCTCTCCTGCACCATAGGACAGCACACACAGCAGGACACAACGATCGCTACGTCTGGGTACGCCTGGAGAAGCTGGAGTGCCAGGGCAGCAGCACGGCCCGCGTGGTGCCAGCGCCTGGACCCGGTGCTGCCTGCGAGGCGTTTCACAGCCCCCAGCCCAGCAGGCTGTGCCTGGCAGCTTGGTGAGCCACAGGCACACATCAGCACTGAACTGCAGAGCAAGAACCGTGCCGGAACTGTAAGAAATCTGCCAGCATGACTCCTGCGACCCAGACACTTTGCACAGCGTTAGCAGCAGAAGTACTAGGAGGAGAGCTGTAAGGTTCTTCCTGTTCCACTTCAGCTCTGGCAGAGCTGTGAAGGCAGCACCACCTCCCACTGCCCGCAGCGGGCTTCCCAGGCACCTCCTCATCCATCGTGTTTACCTTGGGGGTGTTGCGCAGTTTCTGGAACTGTTTTAGCAGAAACACCTCAAAATGCCATTACAACTCACTGCAGCCAGCTTGGTTCATGAAATCTGGATAAACAGTGAAGAGGCGACACATCATGAAGTGCCTCCACGTGTGCACCCATGACTGCCTCGTGCAGAAATACGGTGTTGTCCTGAAGTCAGTTCCCCAGCCAAGCTGCGACCGATCCCTAACAACAGCTGGGGTCCTTCCTGCACTGATGTACAAATCCCACTGCCCAATCCTTTCCTGCTTCAGAGCATGCTGTTTTTAAGACAGAAAGTTACGCTACAAAGCCCATAAACTCTCTTTTCCTTAAAGAGTAACTGTAACTAAAATACTTCAAAATAAAGAATATGACTCTTGAATTTTTTTTTTTTTTTTTTTGAATTCTGGTGTCTGTATCAATGTCCTTTACAAAACTGGTGATAGTTCACATTATCACGCTGGATGGACAGCCCTGCATTCCATGCACTCTGCTATCGATCTGTGTATTGCAAAGCTTTCATGTACCCGTCCGCAGCCTTAGAACTGCGAGCGCTGTTCCTGGCAGCAGAACCTGACCCACGTGATAATGCCAGAACGTTTACACCGCCTGTGTCACAGCCAGGGAGTTCGGTATTTTCCTGGGAACTACAGCGGAATTTAAACCATGAAACAAGTGACATTTCCCAAGCAAGTCTATAAAGAAGTTATTTTTCAAAACAAAAGTAATCTAGTGATCTACCTTAAAACCCCAAGAAGTATTGTTAATTGAAATAGCAAAAAGATGAACAAAAATTGAACTAACCAGAAACTGCAGAACCAAAAGCTCTATTACAAAACAAACAAACAAACTATGCACCTTCAAAAAGCTGGAAGTTCCTTAGGGTCAGGCTCTCCCACAGTAAGACAGGTGGTCTGACTGGTTAGGGGTGTGCGCGGGCAGGGCGCGGGGATGGGCACAGTGCTGCCACAGCGGCCTGGCTGCGCTGACCTCCACCACCAGAGAGGGGCATGGAGGTGTAAAACATTTCCCACTCTCCCTGGCTCACACAAGCGCTTCCCTCCAGAGCACTTGTTATTCCTCCTGTGGGGAGCCAGCAGCCCCGCTCTGCTCCTGCGCCAGGGCTCCGGGGGCCCTGTGGCCACCAGCCCCAGGGACGGCTGCACTGCGAACCACAGGGCTGAGAACAGCCCCGTGCGGCTGCCGGACACAGACACCTCAGTCCAAAGCTTCCACGCTCCCAAAGCATCCCACGTCCGAAATGGTTTATCTCCTATTTTTTAACACACCCTGACCTCACTTCAATTTATATCAGTATAGCATAGCAAGTACTTGTACAACATGCTGGAAAATACAATGCACCTAAAACGATGTGTTTTGCACTGCGTACGTGAAGATCCAGATCCTATGGTTTGCCACCATCAGGGGTGCCTGTGACAGCCCTCCCACGTGGACACGAGAGCGGAATGGTTTGGGCACACAGCAAAGCCACGTTCAGAGAAACTGTCCCTGACTTGGCAGGAGATGGCTCCACGCGGTGCACAGAGCACAGACACGCTGACACAATCCACCCCGAGCACGGGAGCGGCCCCCTGCACGCTAAATAACCGCGTCTGCAGGCAGCAAGGAACAGCTCCCACCTGGCAACAGCGTGGGAACGGTGCGACTGCGCGTTACGCCGGGAAAGGAGTGAAACACCTGTAAGACTTTTTAAAATCAATTTGCTATAATTAGTCACCTTGGGTGATGAGATTCACGCAGCCAACCCCAATGATGCAACCAGCTCACTAACACCCCTGCTCCGCGCCCGCCGGCCCCGCGGCCACGTTCCTAGCCGCGCTCCTCGTGTCGCAGGGCAATTATAGCGCCTTGCATAATGCCCCAGACACCCACCACGGCTGCGCCGCCGCTATTTTTATCGGCTCCCCCATGGCATTTCCCACACGGAAGATTCCCCTCGGCCCACGGTCTCCTCAGCATGCCTCCCTTTCCACGACACACCTGTGCAGGCCTCCAAACAGGAGCAACATGGAGAGGGAACTTTGGCTCTAAAGGTTACTGCTCTCCTCGAATTCCAACTCCTACCTTTGAAAGTTCATCTAAAAATACAGGGTATGGAAGTTAAAAATCCCAGTCTTCTACAAAAAACACAGAACACTTGAAAATAACCTCTGAACAGATTTAAGAAAACAAAGCAATTCCAACACTCACTGTGGCAAAAGATGTTATGTACAAGTCACAGAAAACAAAACAAAAAAGCTCAAAGCAATAATTCTATCAGTTCTGCACAAAATGAGTGAAAAATGTTAAAGCCACTGCATTTTAGGTGCCACCGCTGCTATGTTTAGTTAGAAAGAACAGAGCTGCACGTGCTTTTCACAGAAAATAAAACCATGTGCAGTACCTTACGGAACATCCTTGCACATAAACACAGGGGCTCAGCAAACCGCCCACAGAGGGGCTTTCGCTTGAAGGCAGTTACCCAAAGGCCAGGACGCTGCCCAGGCACAAATAAAGCTTCCAAACACGGGAAGAAACATTTTTTGTTTGGATTTCCTTCCAGCTTCTGAGTTACAGAAAAAACACCACGGCTTATTTCTGCTAAGTAACGCGCGCCGTGTTTATCAGCCTGCGTGGCTGGCAGGACCTCTGCCATGGGACCAGATGGCACTCGCAGCACCCAAACAGCAGGCGCAGGCTGCGTGCACAGCGCCGGGGCCGGGCAGAGGACGGGGCGAGCTGAGCGGGCAGCGCTGCAGCAGCCGCGCGGGCAGGGGCGGGCACGGGGGTCCCAGCACTCAGCGCCTGTCCCCGCAGACAAGTGCTTGCCCGGGGGTTTTGTTGTTGTTGTTTTTTATTATTACGGTGAATCCAGGCCTAAAACAGTTGACATCAGATTGGCAACCTGCTTGGAAAACCTGACACATCTGCCTGGCTCATCGAGCTCCCAGAGCCTGAAATTCCCCCCGGCACCCCCATGGAAAGGGGGATTGAAAGGCTTGAGACCTGAGCTACACCTGGGCCCAGGGCACGCAGCAAGCTCCGCTTCCTGCTGCAGTGACCGACTCCGGTCTGAAGGCACGCTGCTCTCCTGCAGCAGTGGCAGCACCCAGCCAGTGGTGCTGGGGACAGCCTGCACCCGGGGACAGGCAGCCCCCCCCAGGGACACACAGCCTGCACCCACGGGACATGAGCATGAGACCCCGCGGGCCACACCGGCAGGCTGCGGCCACTCTGCCTTTTTTAGCAGGCCGAGTTCCCGTTAAGGGCTGTGGAAGCAGCCTGGGCCCAGAGCCCAAACATGGCCTGGGTTCCCGAGCCCTTACTCACGTGCCCCAGCCGGAGCGGCAGCCGCAGCCCCGCACGACCCCTCTCCCCCACCCGCTTGGCGCGTGGAGCCGCGCTGGCGGCGGGCACACGCTGCTGCGGGGCTGCTGGCTCCCTGGCACGCGGTGGGCACAGAGCGACCGTGTGCCATCGGGCTCTGCGGGCCAGCGGGAACTCACACGGAGCCGCCTGAGCCAGGAAGCAACATTCACGGCTGCAACTTTGCAGTTGTCTTTCCAAAAAGTACCTGCTCTAAGTTCAACCCCAAGGCACGTTTGGCTTGGCCTGATGATCTGGGACCGTCCCACGACTTAGTACAGCATTATCACCGCTGGGCTCAACAAACAGGGCCGCTGGGTCTATTAATCTCCTGAAACACAAAGTCTGCTGCTGTAGGAACAAAACATCTTACTACAAGATACACAAAATGTGCTACAGCGAGATAAGGGCAAGATGCAGCGCACGCCTCATTTTTGTCTGTGCGACTGCAAGCAAGGCTGATGCACCTTCTGCAAGAACCAGCTCGGAGTGCAGCGGTAATGGCAAGTGGAAAAAAAGCTCCTTTTATGACAAGCATGTAAGTGAAACACATCTCTCTTTACAACAAAAGCTCTCTGGGAGGCAGGCAGCAAGGTGCACCTGCAGCAGCAGAACCTTGGCTATATTCTGAAATTCCAGCTGGCACCTGTGAACTCACACAGAACCGAGACAGCGAGGCCAACACAGCCGGGCTGGCAACCGAGCGCCACGCGACACCTTGCTTCTCGAAGCATCAAAGGCCACAAAGCTCTGGCTGCAGGCTGTCTGGTACCTGCGTCTTCTCACTGTGCCGAAATTCACTCTCATCCAGCCACCAACACCTATGGCTCGCACACCCGTGTCCCAAAGTGTTTTCCTGTGAAGCAGTGCTTGGTGCACGTGCTAGAAACTCACGGCCCCGCGCCGCCTGGTGCCCACTGCAGCCCGCAGCCGGGGCGGACGGGGCACGTGGCCCTGCCCGCTGCTCCAAGCGCCGGTGCCACCCACAGCTGACGGCTGACACCAGAGCGCTGCTGCAGAGAACACGCTCTTTGGGGTTGCCCCGCCCTGGCCTCCCTGGTTTTCTGTGCCATCTGCAGATTCAAACACAAACAACTCCGAGCGTGCTCCTCAGCACCTAGCGCCACGGGTATGTTCTTATCTTATAAGCCCCGCTTCCAACTGACACCATTAGCACTCATCCCATCGAAGTCCAAGCTGCATTCAGTGGATGCCTGGCCAGACCCGAGCCAGAACTAACAGACAGATCCGCTGCAGACTTCTTTCCTTTGTGGTACATTAAGAAAAGCTTTCCCTGCTACCTAAAATAAGGACATTTTGGATGAAAATATCCTTTTATTTTGACAATGCAACCTGCACATAATTGGAACCAAGGGCAATTTCAGTGCGCAGTCGCTGGCAGCGCGCAGACGTTTAAAACCAATCGATACCAGAGGAGCAGCAGAGCTGCCGTCCCCCCAGGGCCAGCCCGCACCGAGCCCTCACAAGGCCACGGCCCCGTGGCACCCAAGCGAACCCCACCAGGAGCTGCCGCGCGTGCAGCCTCACCCCCAGCTGTCCGCACTACAGGTGCCTTTCGCTGGCCTGGGAGCTGCTCAGCTCTCATCGGGACCTTGCTAATTGCTGCGAGCTCTCGCTGACACCGACAGGAATTACGGTCGTGCACGCTCACGGCAGAGCAGACCCCAAATGTCACTGCGGACAGCAACAGAAGACCAGTCAGATGTTTATTCTTTTGGTAAATAACTATGGGCCAGGAGGAAGGAAATGTTGTTTACTCTGCTGCATTACTTGGGAAACTAAGTTTACAACACATAACTGTCAGCAAAAATCCCCCGAAGCAGCGGGGACCACCGCAGCCACAGGGGGAGCAGTGCGGAGCCCTCTCTTGACACCAGTGGCGAGAACACTGTGATAAATATGCAGCCACAGAAGTCACGGGCAAAAACTGTAAAAACCTGACAACAAAAGGGAACAACTCTTTATGCAGCCTTATCTTAACGAGCTGATCTTAATGTCAACAGCAAAATTACCTTTTCACAGCATTTGCATTTCAAACGTGTGCAAGGCAAAGGAAGGCACACGCTAAGCCTCTGACAGCAAGGCAGTCGCTTCAAGCTGCCTGCCCCCACCCGACGCGTGAGACCCCCTGGGCACGGGCCCTGCTGGCACCCAGCTCCCGAGCAGCAGTCACCCAGCACTCCGGGCACCAGGAGGTGCCGGGGTTCAGCCTGCCAACCACAGGCAGCCCTGCCACGTTGCCACCTCTCCATTACACCTGGGGAAGCAGAATAAATCCAGTCCTTGAAGGAAATAAAAACAGAGGGGATGCTGTGATGCCAAGCGCTGCAGCTTGGACACTGTACAGAGGGCACAGAACAGGACATTTACCAGTCCTCTAAAAACTCCCTGCAGGACAGACTGCAGTGCATTGCACTATTGACTCTTCAGCAGCATCCTCCCTGCCTCTGAACCGTAGGGAGGCAGTGCCTCCAGGGCCCCTGGAGCGACAAGCCACACCACCTCCAAACGCCTGTCAGCATGTGACATTTGTCAGGGAGGTGTTGGCTTAGTCAGCCCTCGGCCTCTCCACAGGAAGCAGAAGGAAGATAAACTCAGTAATCGCTACCAAGTGCTACTGGCAAATGAAGAACAGCACCTTAGACCTAATGAAGTGACAGACTGCTAGAGCTCCAGAGGTGGAACAATGCAAAACAAAGCCACCTTCCTCCAGAACGGAAAATGAAAGCCTGCATGCCGGTTGAAGCAGCTCCATTCACACCTGCTTTTTTCTGCCCATCCTGTTTAAACTGCCCAAAGCACAAGGAATCAACAGCATTTCCAGCCTGAAGAAAGGCAGCAGAAATCCCCGAGACTTCTCCATGGAATCCCAGTCCGGAGCCACGAGTGCCAGCCCTGCCAGACCCACGTCCTGCTCAGTTACCTTCTCATGACCTTGGCTGGCCAAGGTGCGCCCGCAGCACCGCACGCTGACTGCTGCCTTGCAGGAAGGAAACGTCCCTTGGCCACGTTTGCCTGCAGAAGCTTTGCATGCAGCCTGTTTTGAGTAACCATCAAGGTTCCTTCTGCATTTAGACTATTTTATACCTGGGAAATTAAAATTAAAGTTCTCTGCTTCCACTAACTAAACAGCTTTGTTAACACCCCTTAGGACAGATCCCACCCACTGCCCCGCTAATTCACCAGACCCAGAGGCTGCCCTCGGCCGCCAGGCAGGTGATCAGCACAGCTCCTCCCTCCCCGGGGTGCGAGGGGGGGTGCCAGTGGGCCCCTCGGACCCGCCCGCTGCTGCCGGCTGCACCACTCCCCGACCAGCGGCACACAGCGCTCTGACACACAGCACGCGGCTCGGCGGCGCTCCACAGCGCTTCTGAGACTGGGATCCGAGGGAAATGACAGCGCTGCTCCGCCACAGGGGAACGCCGGCACCGAGGGGCGGACGTGTGGGCACGACAGCACCAGGGGCAGCTGGCGGGAGGTTTCACAGGCCAGCTCTTGCGCTGCTCTGCGACTCAGGGGAACTACAGCCACCCACAGAGCGCCCACTTTGCCCGCGGCACTGCCTCCGTACAGCCACGTGCCCTTGGACTCAGATCCTTCCCTGCCCCTCAACCTTCGTCCAGTGATGGCTTTCCATGAACAGGCCCCGTGACTTTCTCTCTCAAGCATTAGCCTAAGAAATACATTGCCTGTGCATCTCCCCCGAACAGCCCAGGTAAATAATCACTGCACAGCGCTGCATTTGCAGCTGTCATGTGAGCAAGGCAGACGCCACAACTACCCTACATTCACACATACAACACACAAGAGAGCATGTTTTCCACATCTCCTCAAGTCTAGAGACTAACTGGGTATAAAACTCTGAATACTGTCATCACCATCGCCTTTTTAGTTAAACATCTTTTACTTGAACTAAGCCTAAAAAAGCAGTTCTGTGGCTCACAACTCCAGCCCTCGTATCCAGGAAGCCCGGCTTCACCCCACAGTGCCTGGGCTCGCACCTGATCTGGCACAGGACGAGAGAAGCAGTGACAGAGGCCTCGGGAAGGTCAAGCTGCAGGAGTGCAGGAGCACAGCTCCCCGGCCCTGGGGCACGAGGCCGGGCTGCCCCCGCCTGCAGAGCCCCGCAGCCCCCATGAGAGAGGGACCCCCGGCACCCCCAGTGCCAGCACCGGGACAATCCGGCCCCACAAGCTCGGAGGCTGGCTGCTGACCCCAGGGACACAGGGGCAGCGAGGGCACCATCGCGCTCCGTCGGCTGCCCCACGCGGCCGTGACGCCGCTGAACCAAGGTGCCCGCGTCCCTCCCAGCCCCAGCAGCGCCCGCGGTAACGGCTCGGTCGTTAATTGGGCACCGTCGTTAACTGGGCGTTACGCAAATCATTTCCTCCTCGTGGCTTCGGGATGCGGTGCAATTGCATTAGACCCTTTTTCCTGTAGCACTAAGGAAGACACAGCCCAGTTCCTCAATGCACCTCTGTTCGTTATTTACAGACCTCCCCTCACATCTGCGTTAAACCTGCTCTCGTGGTTTCATTTTCTCTACTTCTCCATTTGTTGCCCGTGTCCGGCTGCTGCCATGCTTTTTGCAGCGTATCTTGACAAAACCCCCTGAAATTAATAACCACCTGTTTTTCTAAGCTGCTTTACACAGACAACGTCCCTGCATTTTTCTCTTGCATTGCATTGACACCTGAACCAACCGATCCGTGTGAAGCAAC
>VXAV01001193.1:58300-108029 GCA_013399715.1 Alectura lathami
CAGCGCAGGGCTGCAGCACCCGCAGCACGGCCTCGGCGGGAGGGGAGCCTGCCTGCTGCTCCTCCGCAGCCAGCCCGCTCCCCGGGCCGCCCGCAGGAGCGACCACCGCTGCTCCAGCCGCGGGTGCAGAGCTTGCTGGGGGCTGCAGAACCTGCTGGAAGCCGTTTGAGCGACTGTTATCTGGGTTTATAACAGAGTTAATTTTAGTTTACGTTGCCTTTATTCTCTCTTCCAGTTTGTTCTTAGCAAGCACCATACTGCTGCAAAATCACGCTGCGAGCATTGGCAAGGTTCAATGTGAGCCAATTTCTAACCAAAAGCATGCCTGAAAGAGTTCATCAGTGTCTTAGAATTTCAGATCTGTAAGATCTGTGGTATAGGATTAAGACCTACTTCATGAAAGTTTGGTTCAGTTGCTTCATGGCTGACTCCTCAGGGTCAGAACCCCCCTGGAGTCACCATCCCTCTCCAGCAGGAGCCTTTCACTGGCGCTGCCCGAGCGCCCCGCAGCTGCCACGGGTCCGCTCCTCAGCGCTGCAGGCAGGAGGGGAAACGTCTACAGCCGGGGCGGGCACCCTCCGAGATCGCCAGCCCTGGGGAGCTTCTGGGGACAGAAGAGTCTCGGGGAGTCTGCGTGTTAAGGGCTGAGAAGTGCTGTTTAGATACGTGACTGTGGAAGTGTTCATGCTCTGATGAACCAGTGAGACAACTAATTGACTGCTAATTACAGATGAACCTGCTGGCACGCTTCTACTTGGATTGTTGCTCGCTTCGCTGTGTTGCTTTTGTGTCAAGCTGAGGTGTCACCAGCAGCAGACTGCTGAGGGAGATTTATGGCAATAGCCCGAAGACAATGCTTCCGTCTCACTTCTTCCCTCTCCTATTACTGTTGATTCTGAAGAGTTGTCCAAGGCCTGAAGGCTTCTGTAGGCCTTATTCAGCTGTTACCGAAATAACGAGCTCCTGTGGAAGGGCTTTCTCCTTTCCTGAGGCTGCATTAGAGGGAATTCTCCGGAAGGAGGACAGACAAAAACCAAGGAAAAATGTCACTATCTGGCTTCTGCATCCACACTGACACCAAACCGTTGTTGCTTGGCAGCTCGTCAGTGTGTTCTACATGTTCCTCAGCTGAAGTCATAGTCCTCTGTTTGTGACTTGTTGCTGTGGAGATGGCTGCACCACAACACAGGAATATGATTCCAGACAGCAAAACAACATGCAAAAGCAGAAGAGCTGAACAAAATGCTTCTTTTTTTTTTTTTTTTTTCCCTGCACAAATGTCATTAGCAACTAACAGCCCCGTGGAGAAAAGGTCTTTAGAGGGAACTGCGAATCTCTTCATGCTGTGTGCCGAGGCCGTGCCTGTGGCCAGCACAGCTGCGCTGCTGGAGGCGGCCGTGCACGCAGCAGCACGGCGCAGTGGGCGCACAGCGAGCTCCGCACCGGCATGGCCCTGAGCACCCTGCGCACAGGACTTTGCTGTGACTTGGTTTTTCCACACATGGTGAGATGCTCAGCTCGTAACTCATCTGGTGAAGATTTGAGGAGCAGCTTAGATGGCATGGCAGCCATTTGGAACGCATCCTGCACGTGGTGGCACAGGTTTTGCAGCCCAGAGCAGAGGTCAAGTGCCCACTGCTGCCAGGTGCAAGCTGCAGCCCCTCAGCGCAGCGGGAGCATTGCAGGTGGGGCTGCTGCACCCAGCGGGGCTGCGGGGCCCCGCGAGCTGGGCGCTGCTGCTGCAGGGGCCGAGCACCTCTCACGGAGGGGGTCTGCTAGTGCTTGTTGTAACAGACCGTTGTTTTATCATTAGTTGTTCTGTTTGGGATGCCACTTCATAAATGAAGCGGGTGCTTGAAGACTGGAGAAATACAGCCTGAAGGATTTCCTTTTGAAGACTCAGAGCACATTGGAATAGTGGCAGGTTTTACATCAAAGCCGGGAAGAAATTCTTCATCCAGAAAAAGCAGCTCTTGAAAACCCTCCTGATGGGGAGCAGCCGAGAGCCAGCAGCACAGAGCATCGCAGCCTGCCGCCTGGCTTCTGGCTAGCAAGCCCAGGCATGGCTAGCCACGGGTTTGTGGGGGCAAAGCTCAAACAGGTGTCCGGTTACACAGCCGCTGTGGCATCTGGTGACAAAAACAGGCCTGTGTCATTTCATGTGTGAGTCAGTAATTAGATGTCAGAAGTACGCCATTTATAGTGTCACCGGGATAAAATGAAAAATTCACGAAGTGAGGAGCTCTTCTGATGCCAGACGTCTCCAATAAACCTGAAAGACTCCAAGTTCATTGTCAGTATTACTTTTACACAGATTTTCTGCTTTTTGGGAGGAAACAGCTCTCATTATTACCTTCTGCTGCAGTTCAGCCCAGCAGCAGCCGCTCACTCTCGCCAGGTAGGACGCGGGAGAGAACCAAAGGTAAAAAAGTGTGACAACTCGTGGGCTGAGACAGAGACAGCCCAGGCGTAAAGCAAGTGCTGCGCGTGCAGACAGCAGCAGGGAACTGCCCCAGTGCTTCCCCCGGCGGGCCGATGTGCCGGGAGAGCGGGCAGAAGATCCGGCAGCCCCAGCGCCCTTCCTGCTCCTTCACCCAGCTCCAGGGCCGAGCACGGCGGCAGCGGTGCGCAGCAGCCCTCTGGCAGCGTGGCTCGGCTCTGCTGGCCGTGCCCCCAGCTCCTTGTGCCCCCAGCCCTCGCTGGCAGGGCGGTGTGAGAAGCCGAAACCTCCTCGGCTCAGCGCAGCACAACTGAACCGTCAGTGTGCTCTCACTGCTGCTGTCGTCAGAAATCCAAAGCACAGCGTCATGCGAACCTCTCTGAAGAGAGTTAGCTCCATTCCAGACAGAACTGTGACACTTTTCTGGGTTTGAAAGACATCTGAGCAAGAAGCAGAACTGTCAGAAACACCGTCCGTGAACTGCGCCACGAACAATGCCACTGACTGTCGTTTGCATGTGTGCTTCTGTAAACCCAGAAAAAAAAAAAAACAGAGTTTTTCAGTTAGAACGGTCAGCATTCAGCAGAACAGGGCTGGAGACAGAATGGGGTACACGAGGAGTTGCAAGAGCTTAGACAAAATAATTCTCTAGGGAAACTGTGCCAAAGCCAAGGGGTTCAGTCAGTCCACCAGCCCCAAACAGCTCCGCACTCAAGGCCACCTGAAACAGGAAAAGTCTTTGCAGAATGCATCAGAAACAGAAGTGCCAGCAGCAGACAGCTGCGTTTGCACAGCGGGCCTGGGCAGGCACACTGCGCGACGACGTTTCTCTGCATCCCGCTTGTTCCTGCAGTCCCGCAGAGCAGAACTGGCCGCTGCTGTCACAAACCTCGTTTGTAAACCTTCCAAACTCAGTGCGAGATCTGAAAAGGGCTGGGCTAAAAGCGCCAGAAAGGAACGCAGACCTTTGTGCTATACATAACCCCCCAAATAAACATCAGTGCTCTCTTGCACTGGGTCTTGTAAAACTGGCCAGC
This sequence comes from Alectura lathami, assembly GCA_013399715.1. Classification (NCBI taxonomy): domain Eukaryota; kingdom Metazoa; phylum Chordata; class Aves; order Galliformes; family Megapodiidae; genus Alectura; species Alectura lathami. Next base: position 61,778 of record VXAV01001193.1, read on the forward strand.
ATCGCCAAACCTGTGCTGCTCTCCGACAAACAAGCTGGGTGCACGCCGCGCTTTCGCTGCAGTGACGGCGCGGGTGGTTCTGGCTAGAGACAAACCCGACAGGGCGCTCTCCGAGCGACATTCCAGCACGCCGCCCCGCCAGCACGCAGCTCACCCAAAGGCATTTCCAGCACCGCCCCCCGCTGCTCGGAGAACTGGACCGTGCCGTGTAAGGCTGGTGGTGCCCGTCCGATCCCGGCCGCCACCACCACCAGCCATGGTCTCGCTCGCGCTCACCGCAGGCCCGCTGCTCCCCAGCCCCACACGCGTGGGCGAGCCGCAGCAGAGCGACTGCTGTCCCCGTTCCCTTCGCCCCCGTTCCAGAGGGCACCCGGCACGTGCTGGGGACAAAGGCCCCGCAGCCCCGTCTGACGACTCTGCCCGTGGGGTAGGAATGGTGGTGAATGTCAGCAGGGGAAAAGGAAGCTAATGGGCTCGGTGGATGTTCCATGTACACGTGCTGATCTGGTAAAATGTAAACCCAACAAAAAATTGGAGCTTCCTGAACCTGACTTTATTCCCAGCAAAACCGACTCTACCACGCGGTTTTCCCTCTGGGTGCTGGAGGTTTTGTGTTCTCCATTTATTAATAGTTTTAATACTTTCTTTTTCAAGCTGACATTTGTTCTTTTCATTATTTTTCTGAGTTTTGTTTAGGTCTTTGGCTCTATTTGGGAAAACAGTGATTCTAATAGAGGCCGGGAGCATTTTGTTTGAAAAGAGTAAGGACCCTGATTAATTTGGAAACATCTGAATCGGAGGAAACGTGGGAAACATATGGACAATCTCTCTTCTCCCTGGTTAGGAGATAAAGTATCTCTGTGTCCACTCTCATCTCCGTGTTTGGAGATAACGGCTTTGTCTTCCTGCTGTATCTTGTCTAACAGATTCAGACTTGGAAACAAAGTTCTCTTTCCTCCTACAGGAACAAGTGGCAGGACCCTAATATTCTTGTATTTTTAGAAAAACAATAGTGTAGTTCATAACAACAAACTGGGGCTGCAGAAAACTCTTGTACATCTTTTGCTGTTTAGGAAACTTTCAGTTTTCCGTCGTACAGCTTAAACGTAAGTCTTCGCGCGCGGTGGCGGCTGTGAGCTGGGCTGCGGACACGCTGCCACCGCTCTGGATACGCTGGCAGCAGCTGCAGCAACCGGGTTCACCCGAGCTCCACGTGCCACAGGCTGCCCAGAGAGCGAAATGTGCGATCCCTGGACACGTAGGGTGGGAAGCAGATCAAGGCAGAACGCAGCGGGTAAGCGACTGACACCTATTTGGCTTCTGTGCTTGCCTTTCACAGGCTGAATGCCAAACACGCTGATAGCTATTAAAGCGCTTTGGGCTGGATTTTCTCCCTTAAATCAAAGTATCCAGCCATAAAGCAACGGATGGTTTATAAAGGGGCTGGAGTACCCTCTGAGCCCCTGGACTCTGAGGCAGGCAGCGTCCAGGCGGGGCAGAGCCCTCCAGCAGCTGAGTGCCACCAGCCCGGCGCTCGGGGCTGCTTCGCTCCCTCGCTGCTGCCAGCGCCCGCGTGGCGTCGGGGTGGGCAGGCAGCCCCGCGCGCTGCTCCCCGCGAGCACAGGGGGATGCCTGCACCTCGCCTTCCGTTTGCGGTCCTTAGGGACGAAGGCAGTTCACCTGTTTGCCAGCGGGAGGCTATAGCTTTCCCGTCCACTTTCCAGAGCTCTGCTCAGCCTTCCATCGACGCACCTCAGGCGACGCTGCCTTTACCTCCCCCCAGGCAGTCCTCCTGCAGCACCAGGCACCACCGGGAAGCCTTTTGCAGATCTGAGCCCAGCGCGTTCTTCCCCCAGCCCTACCTGTCGTCGGTCCTGCTGTCTGGCAAACAGCCCGCGCCACTCCTCGCCGTCCTCGCTTGTCACAGCCTCCGCACTCTGCCTGCGTTCCTGCCTCTGCCACCTGAGCCAAATCAAACGGGAACTGCCGGGAACGCTCCTTGTTTCCCTCTCCCGTTTGGCTTTCGGGCGAGGCTCCTCCGAAGCCCAGCAGCTGCCGCCCTGCGGTGCCCGTGGTGCCACGGCCCTGCCCTGGGTGCGAGCCCTGCACGTGGCTGCGCGCAGCCGGAGGTGCCGCGCTGTGCTGCCCACAGCAGCTCGGTGCTGGCTGCCCTGACGTCGCTTTTCCCAGGTTTTTCTCCTCCACGTGCTGCCTGTGTTAGCAGTTTGTTGTCAGCAGACGCAGGTGAAGTTTTGTTTCACGTGGGTTTGCAGCTTGCTGCCTGGCACCCAGCAGGCCAAGGAGCCTGGAAGGAAAGCACAACGTCAGCGTTCAGTCAGATATTGCCACTGCTCACCACAATCTTTTGCAAACTTCAGGGGCAGACATTGCCATGTGTCCCCTGGGATTAACCACATGTAACTTTTTCAATTTTAAAATCTTAGCTCTTAGCGAAGAAGTAAATCCGGCCAGCAGGAATACCGCTGTTCTCAAGCAGATGTCAGCCCCATGACAGTTTCAAGTGATTATTGGCATTAGAATTATTTGATATTAGAAACCAACCAGAAGTGGAGACAGCTCTGACGCATTTACCTAACTACTCCTTAGTCGCTTTAATACTTAACCAAAAGCATGCATGCTGCTGTGCTAACGGGAGCAGTAAGCACTGCTCTGCTGGGAAGCTCTGGCATTTGGGAGCTTCATCCAAGTACTTCCTTTGCTTCCCAAGAGGGTTTGGTACATCTGCGATCCAAAGCAGCCCCCTTTTAAAGGCATTCTGCTGCAGAACTCTCAAGTTGCTCAAGTGGAAGCACATGCCAACTGCTGCTGCGCAAAGGGTGCAGCAGTTTCAGGAACTGAGATGGCTGTAAAGGATCGCAGCCACCAACCAAAGCACAGCCATCATTTTTTCCCAACGTTTGTTGCAGGATCTTCAGCTGATTAACAGTGTAATTGGCTGCTCTTACTGCCGAGACGCAGACATCTGTTAATATTTTGGGCTGCATTAACGCTGCGAGAAGCAGAGTGACAACAGGAAAACAAGCGGCGTCCGCGCATTGCCACCCTGCGGTGCTGGCACGACGCGATCCGACAGCAAGCACGGGGTGGAAGTGCGGCTCTGCTCCTGCGGGGGGACAGAGAAACGGTGCTGCAAAGTCGGATTGCACTTAGATGTAAGCATGGAAAGTTACTGACAGTCAGCCTGCGCTTCAATAATTGCATCATAACGAGCATAACACACACGAGTTTGTGTCCCGGCAATTTTTAGGCAAACAGAGAGCTGGTTTTCCATTCGTCACGGGGAGCTCAGACTGGCAACAGCAGCGAGCTGCTCCCAGCCGACCGCCCCGTGCCGGTGCCTTGCGCAGCTCCCTGTGCTGGTGTTCTGTTTCACACCCCTCCCGTCAGCTCCGGCGAAAACAAACCCTGTTTCGCTCCCATTTTAGAATTTCAGAGCCAGGAGCCAACAAGGAAATTATATTCCTCTCCTTTTATGGCTTTCTGCTCCGTCCTGGCTTGAACGGGTGGGTTTTGGTGATCGTGATGGATCTCCGGCAGGAGAAACAGCTGGGGCTGCTGCCTGCAGCGCGTTGCGCAGGCTGCGCAAACACCGCGTGCTGCACCGGAGCCCCACGCACCGCGAGCACAAGCACGGCTCCCAGGGCACAGCAGGGCTCTGCCTGCTGCTGGAGCTGATGCTTCCTAAACCTGCCGGCAAAGGGCCAAGTCTGGGCCACGAGCTCTGCTGCCTGCCCCCGTCTGCACTCAGCAGGGTCACGGGGACCACATGGGGAAAAGCGCCCCGCATTCCGCCAGCCCTGCACCCCGCAGCCACGGGAAGAGCAGTGCCCTGGTGCCGGACGCGGCTTGCCTCCTCTGCTCCTGTCCGTGCCCGCTGCTTGGCGGTGGCTGGCCTCCTGCAGCCTTCAGCCCTCAGCACTCTGTACGAGAAGGGAGAGGATCCCTGAGGGCAGGCACTGAGACACAGGGGGCTGCGAGCTTCGGAAAGGGGGAAATGTTTCAGATATGGACGAGGCCAACCTATACCCAGCGCAGAAAAACAGGGATTATTTTGCGTATTTAGGGGAAATGCAGTAGCACCCTCGCTCATCCCTAGGTGACCAAAAGCAAGGGCTGACAAATCTTCTTGCTAACACAAGAGGAGCAACCTCGAGCTCAGCCCGCTGGGCTGCGTCTCTCTGGAGGTGCTCGTGGCGGCAAATGGGACTCTCCAGGATGTCCTGACCAACGAGGTGAAGAACCCGCTGCTGCCAACACTTCCTGCACACGCTACAGACGGCTGCACAAGGATGCCAGGGAATTCGCCAACGGTGTTGCCTCAGTCAGTAGCAGAAGTACTCTCCAGCCGCTTCTAATTGGAGGTTACAGAACATTGCCCCTAGGTGACGAGCAGCCAGAGCTCCGAACGCTCTGGCCCCAGTTCCCAGGTTTCAGGACAGTGCCGTTTCTGCCCCACGGGTCAGATGCTCCCCCCTGCCCTGCTGAGGCACCGCCCCCGTGGGGCTGAGCGTGGAGGAGCTAGCAGCCTGCCTTTGGGTCTTCCAAACAATTTTTTAAAAATCCGTGTTAAATCTAAGGTTTTGTTGTGGCAGCAGCAGGTAAGTAACTGTCTTTACATGAAGATGCTACAGTGTGTTCAAAAGATGGGAAAATGGCAGAAAGGAGAAAGAAAAAAGGAAGAACTCCGTATCAGAGGAGCGCAGAAGCGGATCACAAGTGCTCAGGAGGCTGTGCGCATGTTTGCACTTCGGGGCTGTCAGTTCCAAGGCCACCTGACTTAGGGCTCGGTATTTTTCACAAGAGCATTTCCCAGCTCACAGAAGAATCCTCCGTGGCTCAGGTCCAAACCAGCCTTTATACGTAAGGTGGAAGCTCTGCAGACGGACACCAAAGCATGCTGCTCTGGCTCGCAGCAAAAGAATGTTCCATGAACGCAATTAATGCCAGCAGTACGCTCTCCACTCCATCTTTGTCACTTATAATCACGTAAAGAAAAAATTGCACTTTGCTCTACAGAACCACACGCTAAGGGCCCACAGGGCGGATGGGCAGCCGAGGACGTGCAGGGAGGGGCAGCGGGGCGCGGAGCCTGCAGCTGGGTGCAGGACCGGGACCACTCCGTGTGCACTGCTCCGCGTGCGAGGAGCAGGGGCACGAGGGCCCGGTGCAGCGATGGCCGAGCCCTCCGGCCCGCGGTGCCAGCCGCCCGCTGCAGCTCCTGCTGGAGGAGCGCCCACAGGGCCCAGGGGGAACTCCTCCGTCATTTCTGGTCGCTGATTCACATTCCAAGGGTTCCGGCTCGCCGTCTCCTTCCTGCACAGATCGCTGCTGCCCCACCCCTCAGCAACCGCCTCCTGCATAGCCCATCGCCCTCGGATTTGGACGCTGGTAATTCTCCTGGGTCTGGTTCAGACCAAACACATCCTCCGCTACAGAATGCCTCCGAGCAAGCACTTTTACAGCCAGTGTTTTCCCAGACTGAGGAATTCCTCAGAACCAACTCAGATCAAGCATTTCTGGGCTGGAGCTGGGTGTACAAAACCCCGAGAGGCTGCAGTGCTTCACGCTTTGAGGAAGAAGTGAGGGGCAGAGGTTGGGCTGGGGAAGGTTCAGGGCATTTTTGGGCAGACACCGACCCGCGTTTCCAGCAGATCCTCCCAAAGCGCCGCCCACAGGCCCCTGCCCACGAACCAGCTGCCTTCCTCGATCTCCATACCGGCGCTTCAAGAAGAGCAGCAGCCCCGACGTGCATCCGGGGTGCTGCAACGCCCACCCCTGCCCTGGTGCCCACCGCTGCCCTGGTGCACAGTGACCTCAGCTTCTTCTGCAGCTGCGCACTGCACGAGGCCTGCAACGGGCTCGTGCACCTGCTGCTGGTCAGGGCGCGGTGACACGCACGGACCAGAGCAGGCAAAACTCACCGCTCATTTCACACAGACCAAAAAATGCCATTTTCTGTTCTTCTATGACACAACTGCTTGCGGAGAGTCAGCCTCTTCCCAAATTGTGTGGGCTAACGACCTCACTCTGGCAGCGCTCACCCCAAGCTCCTCCACCGCATGCCTTCTGCCTTCCCCTTTATACACAATGGAGCCGTGCTCAGCTCAGCAGAGCTCCCTTGGTGCAGCCGTCACAAACCGAGGACGCGGCAGGGCGCAGGGCAACAGCTCCACAGCCTCGGGTTGATGACTGCCTCGTCCCTCAGACATCAGCTGGAACCTCTAGCGCAATGCTTAAAGCCGCAGCGGTGCTGCCAGAAGTACTGCTGCTGTAAGCAGTGGGCACGGAAGCGTGTCATAGAGACCTGACCTCAGGTAAAGTAATACTAGGTTTTGTTCGTTTGTTTTGAGTTAGTGAAGAAGGAGCTGGGGAGACCCCCAGCCCCTGCAGGGCTGCGAGGCGTGGACGGGGCTGAGCGGAGCCTCGGCTCCTTCTCTGCCGGGCGCTGGCTCCCGTGGGGAGCGTGCCAGAGGAGCTGACTTCGGGCGCTGCCAAAGAAAGAAGCAGCAAAAAAGGGAAGGCCAAGCTCAGCGACTGCTGTGAAATTCGCTTTAACTGGAAGTCAAATGCGGTGAGTGACGTGCCTGGGTTCAGCCGAGGAACAGAGCGCAGGGGAGCGGGAGGGAGGCGTGAAGCTGAGGTGACCACCGGTGGAAGCAGAGCTGCAGGACGACAGAGGACGCCTCGCTCTGAAAGGAAGGATGCCGTGCCAGGCACCGTCTGACCGCAGTCGTACCGAGAACCCCGCTGGTGAAATCCCTCCCAGCTTCCACCCTGCCGCGCTGCGGTGCGGTGCTGCCCGCGCAGAACAGCACGTGGCGGGCGAGGGGCCAGCTGCGGTGTGACGCCCCGGCCACGGGTCACCAGCTGCCACCGTCCTGGCTGCACCACGCCTGTGCTGCGCTGCCGCCCAGCTAGCAGCCTTCGGAGGGTGGAAGCAGAAGCGATGGGTGAGGGTGAGGAGCGTGGACACCACAAACGTTGCATTTCCTGCCGCCGCGTTACGCCAAGCTTCCAACTGCTGCATTTTCAGCCAGCGTTTCCTTTCACTGCTCTGGGCTGCTTTGTCTTGTCCAAGGCAAAATCTGCTGCTTACAGACCAAAAGCACGCGCAGAGCACGCTGCAGAAGGAGATACCAAAGCACAAAGGTGTCTTTTAAATCTGTGTCTTACGTTTTAGAAGGAGATAGAAGATGCAAAATATCGAATGGCAGACAGATAAAGATAAATAAAAAGCGCACGCCCAGACAACACGCCCACTGAAGCTTAAAGCACAAACCAGAGTCCTCCTTTAAGGTAAGGAGACGCAAGACCAGCGCAGGGAGTCAGACTGAAGTACTGCATGCTGAGAAAAACTGCTCCAGAACACGACTGTTTGCACTTGTAACAGTGCACCGTGCGACGCGCTCAGCCGTCGCAATGATACGGGGCAGGGCTCTACCAAGACCAGCCGATTTCTCTTTGATGTCATCCAAAATAAGAACAAAGTTGCTCATAGGAAGCATTTAAGGCTGTTTATCTTGGTCCTCGTCCAGTGTGCAGCAATACCGAGGTGAGCAGGGCAGCCAAAGTGCCCCGACGAAGCGTGCGAGCTCGTTCCTCCTGCTTGCACAGGCAGTGGTTCTTGAAGAGCTATTTTCATAAACACAACAAAAGTCACACAGAACTCTTGAACCTCGTATATTCTGCGACGGTAAGCAGAGGAACAGGACAACTCCAACAAACATGAACTCCCCCCTGTTTATTGTGGTGCCAAGGTCTGCTCTCTGCTATTCCTTCCCTTGCCAACCTGCGTCCAGCACCGTGCCCAGGGGTCCTGTAGCTGTGTTCAGAAGAGCACAAAGGAAACGCTGACCTCAGGGGTAACTGCAGACCTCGTTCCTGGCTTCTCTGAGGAGCCCATGAGGCCATGCTGGGAAATCACAGAAACTGCAGCTACGGGGAGGGCCCCGCAGAACTGCTCTGGTTCTGGCCCCTGGCACGGGGACGCTCCTGCAGCCCACAGCCCCTGCCTGGGGACGCTGTGCTGGCCCCCGCCTCCCCTGCAGCCCCTCCAGCCCCACCAGGGCACAGCATCCACAGCATGGCCCTGAGCCGGGCCTAGAGCCACCGCAAGAACACGGGCTGGTGCCTTCCATCTCAGCAGTAGATTATTTCCCACCCCAAATCCAGCCATCGAGGGGATGCTGGAGCCTGCCACGGGGTGGTTAAAGACACGGCTCTGGGGTTCGGGGAGAGCCCCCTATACACACAGAAAGAAATTGGAAAGGAGATAGAAAAACCAACCTGAAAATCCAGGAGGCACCGCAGATAAACTGCTTTCCTGTGCCAGAAGGTGATTTCCCCAAGAACCACACACGTGAAACCTCAGACAAAACAACTTTGTTTAGGGTAGCAGATACCTGAATTACTCCTGGCAAATCTACCAGTTCTGAAACACACAACACAAAGGAGAAGTTCTCCCTGCACCAGGAAGAAAAGAAGCAGAATGATCAAATATTTTTGAGTGAAGAGCAGACACGTTACTCGATTTAGATTACGGCGATCCGAGCCACGCACAGGAGCGTTCAGCTCAGGCCTCGGTACAAATGAACTCCGACAGGCAATGTTTGTTTTCACTGGCTGCCACTCGCCCTGCAGAAGCCGGGAGCCATTGTGCTCGCTCCGGAGGAGGATTTCCTCCAGCAAGGCTGCCAGCACGAAGCAGCCGCGCGCCCCGGAGCTGCGTCTGGCTGCGAGGGCGGCAGGCTCGTGAAGCAGCCGAGCTGTTCAGCAGGAGCAGGCTCGATGTGCGCAGCCCAAGGCTTGTCTTTAACGTAACACCAAGCTGCAACTTTCCATTAGCTGACTGTAGGAAATATAGGAAATAAGGCATTCTTTCTTTTGCCCTTTTTTTTTTTTTTTTTTTTTGAATGGTCCAGGTCTCTTTTCAAACCTGGCTTGCACCAGCTACACGACACGCATGGAGAAGGCACATTTCAGCGATGCACACGCTGGAGACACTTGCCTTATAAGCCGAGGACCGAGCTGCAGCATGGCACAAGCTCCTGTGCACACATTCCCCCGCTGCAGACTTGCTCCCGGCTGCCAGCTCCTGAACGTGCATTTACTCGGGCCGCTTCAGAAGACTTTTGCTTGCAGACCAGCTCTAGTGTTCTTGTACATCGCCTCCCACTTGCTGCATCTGCAGCGAGTTACGCGACGGGAGAGGTGGGACCTTGTGAAGGCTGACTGATTGGGATGGGTGTTGGTGGTGCACCAGGGACCTGTTGCTGAAAAAGCGGAAGGAAGGGATGTGCCGCGCCAAAGTACTCTCGTTTCTAATCCCATGGTAAGTTTTATACCAAGACGCTTATTGAAGCAGTGTTTTCCACTGCAAGATGCACAGTACATAATTTTGCACTAAAAATTCTTAACTTCTCTAAAAACCTTCTAAGAGCTCCCTTAGCTCGCAGCCACATGTTTTGTGACACTGAATCCGACGGAATCCCCCTGAACGCATCGCAGCAAATCACTGCCAGTCACTGCACAGAGGGGGAACGAGTAGTAATCTCGTAAGCTGGGCACAGCACGGTCACACTTCAATATTCCTTGAGTAAGGGGAAAAAGCGTGCACGGCACAGGCCACGGATTTCTGGAACCTCATGCTCCATGCTGTCACTCCAGAGGTGCTAAACCCACCGGCCCGTGCCAGTGGGCATCCCGCACCCTGCGGGTTATGCCTGGTCAGGCCTCACCACCTTACGCTGCACACGTGTACCACGCGTCCTGTAAATCCATCTGGCATTTTCAAAAACAATTTTCCACGCCTGGATTAGACCATGATTTAAAATAAATCATTTGAATCTGCTGCCTGCAGGACTCTGCAGCCTACAGAGCAGGCTGTGAACCCCAGCTGTGAACCCCAGCTGTGAACCCCAGCTGTGAACCCCAGCTGCGAACCCTGGCTGCGAACCCCGGCTGCGAACCCCGGCTATGAACCCCGGCTATGAACCCACGCAGCCTCACGGGCCTCCAGGCCCAAGGCTGCACCGTGGCCTGCCCTCCTCTGGGGCACGCTGGCAATCCAGCCCCAGCGCTGAGCACAGCGAAGCTGCAGCTTTCTTCCAAAGCAAAGCCAGACTTCACGGGGCTGATGCGAAAGCCCAGGAGCACGTGTCCAAATCTCGGATACAAACATCAGCAAATTCCTTCAACAACACCGGGATAAAAGGCGCCTCGCAATTGGATGGCGCTGACCCCTCGGCTGTGGTTTGGAGTGTGACATGTGCGATTCCCTTATCTCGTCCTCATCGCTTGCCATCTGCTGAGGGATCTCCTCTGCTTCCTGCCGCCCTCCCTCCGGAGTCACAGGGTGCGACCGACACAACGCGAGAGCACGCACTGCCCGGCAGAGCCCGCGGGCAGAGCTCCTGCCTGTCAGAGCCCGATGAGCTCAGCGTCAGCTGCTCGCACAGGCAGGAACTCTGCTCATGGTCATCTGCTCACCGGTGCTTTGAGTCAGTGGTTTCCAGCCTGATTTTACTGCTCAGTTTTGGGTTTAAGTCTAATCATTGCCGAGTTCCACTTGTTGAAGCTCATGGAACACCGTCCCGCTTCCTGACCCAGCGTCAGACAGGCCAGACAAACCCGACCTGTAGGCTACAGCGGCTTCTTCCACCCGGGAGAAGCTCAGAGGACAGCTGTGTGTTTGCAACACAGCAAGCAGATTTCACGGGTACAAAACCCACGCTTCCCTGCCAGCTCACGCACCGACACGCTGCAGCGTCACCGGCTGGGGGTGAGGGAGACCACGGCTCAGGGCTCCATCCCCGTGCTCAAGGCAGTCACTCCAAGTAGATAAGGGTTTTGTAGGGTAAATTCATTATTAAAGGGATTGCCCAAGGTAAACCCACGGACATAAACACTCCTTCCTCCTCTCTGTATCCGTGACAGCACTTCCCGAAGAGGAACGCTCTTCCAGCCGCTCCCAGCCCTGGTGACAGTTGCTTACTGCAGACACAATTTTCCAACAGCTTTTACGGTAAGCTCTCCTCCTCCCCTCCCAGCACAGGCCTTTGCCTTTGTCACCACACGTCCATGGGGAGCCGGGGGCGGACAGCCAGGACCTGCAGACCGTGCCCGCACCCCTCGTGCTGTGCATCAGCTGCGGTGCAGGAGGAGCTGCAAGTCAAGTTAGTGAGTTGGGGGTTTAAGGGGGTCATTAGACAACGTTAGAGAACAGGTTTTGACCTGTTAACATGGAATAGTAACACACAAGATGAGCAAAACTTACGTTATTTTGTTCAATCAGGATTTTTCAGAGGGCGGGGTAGGTAGGGGCTGGGCGCTCTGCTCAGAGCCCTCCCCACTGCCGTTCTCCCTCTGCAGCACAGATATTGCAGTCAGAGGCCAGCCCCAGCTGCTCGGCAGGAACACGAACCCGGCCAGCTCCGCACCGCCTGCTGAGGCCACTCCTGATCCCAAAGCCCTCGGCCTGGCCGAAGGACGGCAGAAGGCAGGGTCTGCAGACAGCACCCAGAGAGAGCCGGAGAGCAAACCCCTCCGGGCAGCCGGGCTGCCAGGCAGCGCTCGCGCCCGTGGCTCCCTCCGTCAGGGGAGCAGCTCGGTGATGGGGGACTGCGAGCTGGCAGGGCTGCTCCCAAGGGCGCTGCTCGCCCCCCAGCGCCTGCCCCCGCCGCGCACCGGGGCCGGGGCGATGGCACGTTCGCCGTGGTGCCGCCGCCGCTCCTGGTTTGTGAGCGCTGGGAGGCGTGGGCTGCGAGCAGCAGGCCTTCGTCCCTAGCCCTCTGCGCCGCTGCGAGCCCGTTTTGTCTGAAGTTGCTCAGTGCTTCGCTAGCCCTGGAAGACAATCGGCCTTACGGCTTCCATCGCATTTGCCTCAGGAAGACCTCAAGGAGGGAGAGGAGCAGCCTGAGCCTCCAGGCGGGGCTGAGGCACCACGGCCCTGGCTCGGACAGCAGCACGCGCCTGCAGGAAGCCACGGGCCCTGCGTGCCCACCCCAGCTCTGCTCCCACGCAGCTGCACCTTCCAGCTGCCAGCGCCTGGCCCGGAGCATCGCCTCCACGCTGCTGCACGGACGCTGCTGCGTTAGCCCAGCGCCAGGTAAACCTGACCGCCCCGCTGCGCTCCTCTGCAGCGGCTCGTGATTCACTCTGACGGCTCACAGCACCACGGAGCAGCACAGCAAAATGCTTTTCTTCAGACCACAAGTCTGAATTATTTCAGCTGGAAGGCTGAGACTTTCCCTCCTGCAATTCTTAGGTGAACGCAGCAGGTTGTGGAGTAACAGCGCAGGGATGGATGCACTGAGGACAATGTGGAAAAAAAACAGCAGGTAAAGTCCAGCTTCACGGACCCGACCCAAGCCAAGGCACAGGAAGGCAACAGACCGCAGCCCGGCCTGGCAGCCCCTCGCCCGGGGCACGGCCGCGTACAGCGCGTCTCCTGCCAGCGTTGGCATGGCTGGGACAGAGCCCGCGTCTGCGGCTCGCGGGCTGTAAAGCTGCTTAGAACAAACACACTAAAACGAGAGCATGTAAGCGTGTGTTTACGGCACACTTCATAGGCTGTCCACGGGCCTCGGATTATTGTTGAGGTGATAAAACTCAAATAAAAGAGAGCATCTGGCTGGCTCACAGGCTCTTACCGACCTAAGTTCCTCCTGGGCTCCAGGATGAGTTCTTAGCCAAAATATTTTTAGAAAGTGAGAACCAAACTGAAAGCAAGAAGAAATCAAGTGAATTAATGCCTCTGCCTCTGGCAAGGTTCGCGGTAACAGAACAGGAGCTGCCGGGCCCGGCTGCGGCACCAGGGACACAGCTCCGCACGCCGGGAGCGTGGCCCCACACTCCAGGAGCCCAGCGCACAGCTCAGCGCTACCAGGGAGCTCGCTGTGACCGCGTCCAGGCTGTTCTGCAGCCCCGGGGGCAGCTGGCCCACACCCAGCCCCATGCTGCACTGGTTTCTTTTTAAAATAAAAAATAAAAAAATACCACTAGGAGCAGGTGAGTGCTCCAAAGCCACTGCCTCGTGTTGTCTTTGGAGCAGAGCCATCATCTCCCACCACGACGGGGTCGCTGCCGTGCCTCCAGGGAGCAGCTGCCCTCGCCGCTGTGGTAAATAAATGAGCAGAGCGAGCAGAGCCCAGCCCGCGCTGCTCCCACCTCGTGTCGGAGCCCAGCGTCCCAGTGCGGGGAGTCGGCTCCTTGCTGGCACCGGCACCACTCGCTGCAAGGAACATTTATTTTTAGGCTGCTGACCGCCATTAAAACATGCTTGGACTGTTTTCAGTCTGACTCACCACTGAACCGCCGTGCTTCTGCGGGCCAAGTTCTCTGTCCCCACCCAAAGTGAAGGATAAGGGAACAAAACGAAATGCAGGGACCTGGACCGGGACCAAAGCCCTGCAAGCAAACCTCCCACCACCCCGCTACCACGTCCTGAGCCGGGTTGGGCGCGGGTCGGGAACACGGGGGACCCACTGTGGGGACACTGTGGCCACCAAGAGTCTGCGCCCCCGGCAGCAGCGGCTGATTCATGCTGGTTGGCCCCAGACTCACGTCACCCACCCTGCTCTGGGCTGCCTCCGGCTGCCACCGCAGAGCTGCAGCGCCTGCACCCAGCAGGACCCGGGCGCGTCTCAGCCAGCAAGAGGCACCAGAGTGCAGCAGGTCACAGACGTCCCCCAGGGTGCCCGGGCTTTGCCTAGGGGTGCCTGAGCTATGACGGCTTTACAGAGCCTGAGCAAGTGCTTGGTGTCCTGCAGCACTGTCAGAAGCCGCAGCCCCTGGCAGGGGGACGTGGGGGGCAGCAGGCTGCTGCCACGGGTGCGATATCAGCACGGGGCAGGCAGGGCAAAAGCTGCAAAGTGGCACAACTGCAAGCGAGCGGGGTTAAAATTCACGTTTTGTTGATCAGTACCATCTGAAACGAGAACAGACTCGGACAGAGGGCTATGCTGGAATGGCACATAAATACTCACCTGAAATACCCCAACGCTAACGCCGCTCCCTGTCACAGGCCCAGCCATGGGGCAGCCACAGCGCAGGGGCTGCCCGGCGCCCAGCTGGCTCCAGGGAGCTCAGGATTTTGGGGTTTCATTTACCTGAGCCACCGGGAGGTGTGGAGCTGCCCGCTGTGCAGCGTGGCGGGGCAGCGAGCACAGCCCCCCGCTGCCCTCCAGGACCCTCAGCCCCTGTCCCTCGTCCCAGACCTCGCCCCCGCTGTCTGCAGCTGCCGCGTGCAGACGAAGCTCTTGCTCTGTCCTCGCTCTGCAGGAGCTGCAGGCAGCACAACCCACAGGGCAGGTGCGTCCTGAAACCGCTATAAGCTTCTGAGAGGAGAAAGGCCATTTTCCTAATTAGCAAAGGTTTGTAATTGGAAGAGCAAACGCAGAACCGGAAAATGCAGCAACATCAAAGAAGTGCGTTAATTATGTAATAGACATCAACAAACAGAGTACATTAAAAAAAAAAAAAAAAAAACAGCACAAAANTATTGCCAGGCTGCTGCCACGAGCACCGAGGCGCACCGCACCCAGCCGACCCGCGGGAGCCAGCGGCGCAGCAGGGGCACAGCTGTCCCCGCGAGGCGGCGGCCGGGCCCGTCCTGCAGGGCCGCAGAGGCGGCACCGGGTGCGCGGGGGGAGGAAGCCGGAGCCCCTAGTGATGGAGCTGCGTCAGGAGCCCGACAGGAACCCAACCCCCAAGCACACGGTGCCGCCAGCACCGATCCGGGAAAGGGGCTGCGAAAGGAGTGCATTTCACCTCAAGTGCAAACGCAGCGCAAACACAGCCTTCACTTCTGCCTGTTCTCCACCGCCGCTCGTTTCGCAGTTCTCCTACCCTTGGATTGCATCAGCCTCTCCGGTACCCGCTGGCTCCCTGGTAAGGCCCCAATAACACTCACAGTCCTTTACGTTGCAAAGACAGCACCACGGAGCCTGGACAGCACGGAGCCTCCCAGCACATCTCACCCCAGCCTAGGTCCAGCCCAGCACCAACTTACGGACCACAGAGAAGCTGCGCGAGAATGACAAAGTTCCCCCTAAAAAACGCCACGGCGATCTTTTATTGCAAGGTTACCAGACCGCAGCACACCCTATTGCGAGAGGACGGAGTCCTGCTGGCAGCTGATGTTACCTCTGCCCTGCTGGAATTAAGTCAGCAGCAGGAGGGCTCCTGGACACTAAGGGAGCAGGCGCAGGAACACAATCAGCTCGTGCGCATCCTAACGTCTAAACGAAGCTACCAGCAATCGGCACTGCACGCTGGGGAAGGCTCTCCCAAGCAGTTTTCTCCCATCTCCCGGTGTGGGGCTCTCCTCTCCCGACCGGTTCATTTCCTGGTGGCCGTCAGCCTGTTCCAGACCTGCGTTACTTTTGCCATCAGCATCTCCCTGAAGTGGTCACCCATTAGGAAATAAAAAACGGGGTTAATGGCACTATTTAAAAAGGCAATGGGTCTGGTGATGACGTAGATGGCTTTGATGACACCCTGCGTGCACGCAGACACGTTCAGGTCCGGGATTCGGGAAATGAGCCGGATGTTGCGCATGACGTGGTAGGGAGTGAAGAGCAGCGAGAAGGTGGCCAGGGCGAGGACGACCAGCGTGAGGGGCTTCTCGAGCGTCAGGAAGGAACTGGTTTGGTCTTTCCAGTTCTTGAGAAAAAGAAGCATCTTCACATAGAAGAAGCACATAACAGCGAGAGGGATGAGGAACCCGAAGACAGTCAGGAACACGCTATAGATGAGGCTGTTCGCTGGGTCTCCAGAACTTGCGTAATCCAGGCAAGTGAAATTATTTTCAGGCGCCACAGGTTCCAGGAAAAACATCAACGGCAAGAGCTCCAGTATCACCAGGATCCACACGGCAACGCACACAGCGAAGGCTGCTTTCCTCTTCTGGAGGATGCATTCCCTGAAAGGGTGCTTGATGAGCATGTACCGGTCAATGCTGATGACGGTAAGGAAGAGGATGCTGGTGTACAGGTTGGCGTGCAGCAGGAACCTGTTGCTATGGCACAGGATGTTCGAACCCAACCAGCGGCCGCTGGAGTAGCTGCTCACCAGGATGGGGAGCGTGCACAGGAACAGCAAGTCCGACAGCGACAGGTTGAACAGGTAGATGTTGCCGCTCTTCCACTCCTTCAGGCAGAAGATGTAGCCCAGCACAACAAGGCTGTTTCCAACAAAGCCTACAGCGAACTCAAGGCTGTACATGGTGGAGAGGTAACTCTTTTCCAGGGCTCTGCTTGTCACCAGGCAGTCTTCTGTCCCGTTCACAGCCTGGAGAGTCAAAACAACAAAAAATATACAAAAATCAGTAAACTATCACTGTGCAGCTGCTTTAGATGGTTGCTGCAATGAGTCAGTATCGCATGCTGGTTCCTTGCGGCTCGGATGGTGAGCAGGCACACGCAGACGTGCCTGATTCACACAGCAGCTGACCGGGGTCACCGAGCAGCGGGTGCCAGCACAAGGCTGGGGTGAGGATGCAGCCAGGAGGCCCCCGCTGCAGGCTCAGGGCAGGGGCTGGTGCTGACGCTCAGCCCCGCCGGCAGCCGCCAGCTTCCCTCTCGCAACGCCCAGCCCCGCACCTCTCATGCAGAAGGCCCTTCAGAAGGGTGAACTCGGCAGCAGCAACACGGCCGCGTGCTGACGACACTGCTCAGAACTCTTTCAGAACATAGAGCTCCGTGCTCGTTAAACCGACCGAGCCATTCCCTGCTTGCTCTCACGTTTTTGCCGGTACCTCAGCAGCACGGGAGTCGTGCAGGTGGAGCACGCCCGCTGCGCTCCTGCAGATTCTGCTGAGCATCCCCGTGGAAGCAGAGAGCTTCTGCTGCTGGGGTCCAGCAGCTTGTTTTAAGGAGCACGGATTCCCAGGGAGCTGCACCACGTGTGAGTTTGCTTGGGGAGAAACTGTTTGTTTATTTTTCTGGGGGCTAGCAAAAGGAACGCTTTCACTTCAAAGAAACATAGCAGAGGCACAGTCACCTGCAGGGTGTTGGACGGTGACGAGCTTTAGTAAGAACAAAGCAGTCAGAAAGCAGGGGAAGACAAAATGTTGGGAAATAGAACATGGGTTAAAACCGAAATCAAGCTAAGGTTCAGTGCTGAAAGAGCATCAATGTGAGCACCACAGACCTGCTTTGGACAGAATAACGACATGATCTGCAGAGACCTGGACTTCCCAGAGCTGTTCTCGTGCCCTGGTTCACGTTAGCCCTTAGAAGAGGGTCCCAGAGCAAAGTGCCGTGCCGTGATCCGACGGCAGCTCGTGAGGCAGAACGAGCGCAGCACAGAGAGCTCCGCGGGGTGCAGCAGGTGCCACGCTCACCCGCGCACCCCAGGGCCCCTGACAGGAGGGCTGGTGGGGTCAGAGCAGCCCCAGCAGCACCCCCGGCCCTGCTGTTGGGGTCCCACCGAGCAGCTTAGGGAGAGCTCGGTTACCGGAGGGAGCGTGCAGCCGCCAGCCTTTCAGGTAGGAGTAAGGGCCAGGAGGGCTCTGTGCTGGCCGAGGCATCGATCCAGGCAGCAGAAAGAGACGGATCGTGAGATCGCCCTGAGAAGCAGCTCGCCACGCCGGGGCACAGCACGCAGCTTACCATGCTGGGGCCAGTCCCTCGCCGAGCTCGCGCTGACCATGCCTCGGCGGAACCTCCTAGATCGCCGGAGCTCAGCGCGCCGCAGCCGCTTTATCCCCGCTTGCACGTGATCGGGTCGTTGGTGAGTCATATCGGAGGCGGCGGATGAGCGGCCCAGGAAGGTGCCGCAAGTTCAAGTGGAGCTGGTGAGAGGCACAGAACTGGTGAGAGGCAGAGAACTTCCCCTCTGCAGGCCGCAGGCTTCCTGCTGCCCTGGGCACCGCGGGGCGACTCGGCCAGCGCGGCTCCAGCAGCAGCTGTGCCCGGCAGGAGCAGGACCCGCCCCGCTCAGGGCTCCCGCGCCCAGCAGCGGTGCCCGCGGAGCGCGGCGTGCCCGGCTCAGGCGGCAGGGAGACAGCTGCCAACACCAGAGCAACACCTTCCCCTTTGCATCGCTATCGTGACAAGAACCATAAAAAATTCAAAATGGAACGGAACAGACGGCAGAGACCCGCCACAAGTGAGTCATCGCTATTGGCTGATGCTGATATCTGCAGCAGACGAAGCGCCATGGAACAAACTCAGATGTATCTGCAGAAAGCTGACAGCAAACCAGCAGCTAAAATGGGAATTCCAGCTGTGGGCAACCCCGGCGGGTGGCTGCACCCCCCAGCCTCTCGCTGAAGGAGATCTCATACCGTGTAGTGATAATGGAAGGCCGTTGCTTTTTTCTCTTATGATAAATGCCCATTAAAAAATATATACATATATATTGACAGCTCAGAGGAAAGGTGGTGAGCAGAGAGCAACGTGTTCCATTGACGGACCTTCTCCCTTCTAGATCTGTCTCCGCCTCTCCTGACACCTTGGTCACGACAGGTTTAGAGCCCTTCGGAATGCCGAGGATGACCTCTGCAACAAGCTCCAGAAGAAACGAATTCGCGCCTGGAGCAGGTGGAGCCCCTCAGCCCGCGGAGCCACCCCCAGCCCCAGCCGACGCGCTGCCGAGAGCCCAGCCGCGCTCGGCCTCTGGAACAGCCGCAGCCCCTGAACGTGTGCTGTTGGGGAACGACCGTCCCCACAGAGCTCTTTCTTTCCTCCAAATACTACACACCTTTCATCTCTGTGTGAGACGATTTCCAGAATGCCTACGTCCTTGATAGCTCCTTTGTTTAGAAACCGATGTCAGAAGGAGATGATGACCTTTCCCTGGTATTAGGCTGTACGAAACACGGCCACTGGCATGCTCCCTCAGTACTCCAAGGTGTGGAATATTCTTCCTCCGTCAGAAAAAGTTTGCATGGAAAAAAAAAATAAACAAACAAGCAACATGTCCAAGAAAAGCATCCCCAGTGAAAACAGCATCACAGGGCCAGAGCACCAGGCGTGCACGCGGTGCGCTTTATCGCGCCCAGAGGCCGATGTTTCTCTGATAAGGTTTCCAACACGGGTAATAAGGAAATCTTTATTATACGACGCTGCCACAAGTCTCGTACCTCTGAATGCTCAGGGAACCAGTGCGGTCTCCTACTTCTCCACCAAAAGGCAGGGGGACCGATCTTCCAAAGCAAGCAGTGCCTGTGAGGGACGCTGCTCCCTGCCTGGCAGCAGCTTTGCATTGGGCAGCGCAGCGAACGGCCGCAGCACGGCCTCCTCCCCGAGAAACAGCCCCGCGCCACCGCGCCAAAAAGCCACCCGCCCCCAGCGCCTGCAGAACTGCTCCTCGCGCCGTGGGCAGATGTGGGCATCGAGCCCGAGGCGGGGGCAGAGGCTGTGCGTTCACACGGTGCTCTCAAATTCACTCGGTTCTTCAGCATCCTGCAGGCTTCAAAGAATTGTGGGCACATTTGTTGTCATTAAATACCCGTTAGCTGGTTGATGTTGTTCTACTGAGGCCTATCAGATGAGTCATGTGTGTTTAATGGTTCATTCTGATGCATTTGCATTGGGCTCCCTGCAGTGAGTCACTGAGGGTGACTGCAAGCCCTGCAGAGCCTCTTGGGCAGGGGGAGTTCATCCCCACCCAGGATTCACCCCAGCGGGCAAAACAGGGCAGGGAATATTCCCTCCAGTTACAGATTAACACCGGGGGGACAAACCAAAACCTTGCTCTGGCCGCTTGGCCCCTGGGGGAGAACTCTGGGGCGCCCGGAGCGCAGAGGGGCAGCAACGCGTGCTGCTGCAGCACGCCAGCACCGTGCAGGGCCCGGGCAGCCCCTACTGTAAAGCCCAGGCAGCTGTGCGCTGCTCCCACCTTTGGGGCAAGAAGGGACAGAATCAAACGTTTCCTTTTGTTTGTTTGTGGCTTATTAGCATTAGCCCAGCAGCGCTGGGTTTACCTGTGCCCGGCCCCAACAGCACAGCGCGGGGCAGCAGCGGGACACGGCTCCTGCAAACCGCAGCTGCAGGCGAGCGGCACGGGCAGCAAGCAGCTGCAGCCCGAACGATTCCACGGCTGTGTATGCCCTGGGGGCAATCCCACTCCTACAGCCGCAGCACATGAGCAAGGCTGCAGCGCGACAGCTGCACGCAGAGCACTACTGGCGTGACGTGCTTCGGCAGTGCACAGCTCACACACAACTGCCCCCTGCAGCACCGGGCCAGCTGTTATCTGGAGTTGTACTGGTTGTACCCAGGACATGAAAATGAGGAAAGTGGTGGAATTGCTTCAACTCCTCAAAATTTGGTCCCTGGAGGAATCGATCTTCAGCAACAATGTACACTTCAGAAAGCCCAACGCAGCTTTCTTCTGCTCCCCAGAGCTACAAAGCCCTTCTTTCCAGCCTCCCTGTCCAGGAAGAGCAGGAGGAAGGGCATCGCTGCTCCCAGCTGCTGCATCGAAGGTTCGGGCTGGAGCCTTCCTCCTCCTGCTGTCAGCCACGACAGGCGGCACGTACCGAGCACCTGTGTGTGTCAGGCTCACACGCGCACATTTCTGATAAGGTGTAAACGACAGCTGCGTGCAGCGTCGGGCTGGGTGAACGCATCTAATGCAAAACATGAAGTCCTGGAGAAGTTAAAAGCAAGATCTCAATACACACCAGTGAAAACATCTGAATATCACCATGGTTATATTAAGGAGGGAAAAACAAATATGGTTTGGCTAATTAAAATACTATTTTTAATTTTTTTTTCCCCTTTTGCCTTCCTATCTTTGTAATGCCATTCAAGGTGAGCAAACATTAACCCTAGTAATATCTGGGACACAAACCTGTGTTCTAGTCTCTCTGAAGACAAGCCCCATAAGCCAGCTAATTCTTAGCACCAAAGAAGCTGCTTTAACACTTCCCGTGTGGCTGATAAATAGCACTTGTTCTCACTTCCCAGCTCTAGAATATTTTGCACATTCAGGCTGCTGCTGCTCTGAAAAGGGGCTGGAGAACTGAAGTGTTCCTTCTTCTATGCTGTAGCCAAATTTCAAAGACATGGTAACAGAACAGTAAAGACACACTCCGGAAAACACGCACACACTTACTGCTGCCAGCGCTGGCACACACGGCAGGCGGACTCAGGTGGGTTAGCCCAAAGCAGCTGCGCATGAATCCACCTCCAGCAGCCACTTCCCGGGGGAGATGAGCACTCCTCACGTGGAGCGGTACCTACCTGCAGGCCCAGGAACAACAAAGCTGCTGCGCCCAGCCATCAGCAGCTCGCGCCTTCCAGCTGTGACACGCTCAGCTGCCCGCACGCCGCCTGCCACGCTCACAGCACTGCCCGGAGAAGCAGGGTCCAACAGCTCCAGCACCGAGCGCAGGAGCGGCGCTGGCCGCAGGCTGCTTGCTGCTGTTGCCCAAGGTCGGAGGCTCGGCGGGTACAGAGCAGCCATTCCTTTAGCACAGCTTCATTCCTCTGTTCAACGAGCACAAGAAGATTACAGGAAGGCACAACCATCCCAAAGACAAAGGCATTTAAAAAGTGTTAAACAATTACAACATTCTTAAAATAATAAAATAATAATAAAAACACAAAGTGTTTTTAAACGTTTGTCCCAGTTTAATGTATCTGAGAGTACTGCCATGACCCACTGCTTCTGAGCGCATTCCTCCTGACCCTGGGTTTGGTCCTGGCTGCGACAGTTACTGTGAGTAACAAAGTGTACGCGTTATTCTTTTCCAATAAACGGAACACGTGAGTGACAAAGAGTACATTGCCTTAGAATCAGAAAAGGTTTAATTTTTATGTCCAACATAGTAAGACAAAACATACAGCAATCACGACATAATTCGATCTCAACATCTACATACACACTTGGGAAAAAACAGTGTTCTTGTGGATTCGGTGCCCTTTGCGCAAAAGAAGGAACAGGATGCCAGGCGCACGTTGGTGGTGTTCTGCAGCCACCGTAACACCAACGGCCAGCCAGCGCGGGCACCCGCCACGCGCAACTTTCAGGACCTGTGTTTGGCACAGAACGTGTTTCTACACAGACCCGAATTGTTTCACATCTATAATGCTGCTAAGTCAATTTTTTAAAAATGGCTAAACGGTTTTGGGGATAATGAGAACACACTACGCTTATTTAGTGAGGGGAGCACACCTGCACAGCAGTGTTGTTTTACAGCTAGGACCTTTGCAGCCTTCCTTTATCCGATGGGCATCCAGTGCTGTTCTGCCACACTTGTCCCTGGTAGCACAGAGCTTAGTGAAGGCAATTACTGAGCAAGACGGATGCACATTGCTAGCGTTTGCGCTGTACCACAGCCACCCCCTCTGGCTTTCTGGTGCTTACACCTTGAGCCGTGCTGCTGAGAGGCAGCGGGCAGGGTCTCCCAAGCTGCCCTTCACGCTGGGGGTGCGCCTGCTGCACCGACCCAGCCCGAGCCCCGTGCTCTGCCAGCAGGCCGGCACTGGGCACGGAGGAGCTGAGCCAGCAGGAGCTGAGCCGGGCCGCACCGAGCCCAGGCAGCCGTGCAGACAGGACCACGAACAGCAGCCCCTTGGGCCTGGCCAGAGGTCCCAAGGCAGTCACTGGGGTTGTATGCTCAAAAGACAGCACTGAAAGTCATTTTCATGGCAAAGGCAGCAAGAAACGCTGTAACACTGACACTGCAGGGCAACAAGGGACACGGCACTCACACCCAAACCACACAGACCCTACTCTCCCACACTCCTCGACTGCACCCCGTGGTGAGCCATGCACGCCAGAGCACCCTTCCGCAGCTACACATTCTCGTCCAGCCACTCGAGGTACCCGCTGGCCAGCCGGTGCCCCACAGGCATACCGCCCAGACCAAAGGCGAACATCAGCGCCCCGTGGAAGCCGTCCTCGGCGTGCACGTGCGTGACGGGAACCCCCGCTGCCCGCAGCCGCGTGGCGTACATGACCCCGTCGTCCCGCAGCACGTCGTGCTCGCAGGTCAGGATGTAGGTGGGGGGCAGCCCACGCAGCTGGGCATCCGTGGCCAGCAGCGGAGCCGCCCGCGGGTCCAGGAACCCCGGGTACTTCTCCGCAAGCTCGGAGCTTCCAAAAACAGGGCTGGTGTAAACGTGGCCTTTCTTCAGCTTTTCAGGCAGCAAATCACTCCAGTTCACAAACCGAAACAAGTGGCCCGCCTCCGCCGGGACATGCCTGTTGGAGGCCATCGCTTCCCTGAGAGACGGATCAGAAGTGAAATATTTGCTCCAGAACCTGACCATGAGCGACCTGGACAAAATGGGCTTGTTGCTGTTATCTTGGTAAGATGGCGAATTCAGGTCAAGTGTCTGAAGAGCAGGATAAATCAAAGCCTGGGCTTTGAGTTTCGTTGTGACTTCAGAGTCCTCCAGCAGCTGCAGAAGAAACAAGAAAGAATTGCACAAAGTCAGTTAAAACGTGTTGGCTCTCCCACACTGACGGAAGACCTTGGAAGTAAGGAATCAATGCACCCATTCTACAGTGTCAGTAAAACCGGATTAGATTGATTAAAAGAAACTCTACCGTCATGGGCAAATCAGTACGCTGTATTAAACGACCCAAACACCACATATAATTTCACCTTGCTTCTTACGCTGAAGGACAATGGCGTTTGACAAACATTCTTTTTGAAGCCCTGAGACTTTTTGAAGCATTGCTGCTTTCCTAAGCGGTAACATTCTTTTCCTAAATATTCTACAACTACAGAAAGTTCCTATTGCTGTAGCTAAAACCTGCAGACCTGAGGCTCACTCCAACCCTTCACACAACTGAGAGCTAATCCATCTGTGTTTTAAACAAACACAAAACAAAGAAGGGATGCGACTGACACAGCCACAGTTCCGTGCGTTTCAGGCACGTGAAAAACAAGACGCAGTGCATTTGCTTGTGGATGCTTTGATGTCATGACACGGCTGAAGCCAGCTTGCTTCCCTGGAAACTGAGAGGCCTCGCGACAGCCCGCTTACACCACCTGCTAGAAGGAGAGCTGGTTTGCTGTTTGTTTTCTTTGTTTGTTTAGCTGCTTTTCCTAAATGTTGATGAAATTACAGAAAACAATTGTTTTGAGCCAGAAAGCAGCCCAGTTACCTTTTGTGCCACAGCCGCAGCTAAGTTGCCGCCCGCGCTGTCTCCCGCGATGCAGACCCGGGCTGGGTCTACGCCGTACTGGGAGAGCACGCTGCCTTGGAGGAAGAACTTTGTCACTGAATACACGTCTTCAAACGGAACGGGGAAATGGAACTTAGGTGCCAACCTGTAACTGTCAGAGACAGGCAGGAACGTGTCATTCAACACTGGAGACACTTGGGGGAAGCATTTCAGTTCCTCCGTGCTGATTTCCATGAAAATACCCACGGGGATTTGCAGGGTTACGCGTTTCCTACCTAAGATGTCCACGATACTGTTATCCCAAGTTTACTGCTTAAAGTACTGCATCTAATGAAAACAACAACAATCTGCCTGTCTGCCTTTTTTTCCTCAGTCCTAGCTGAGGAGTGCTTATTATTTGCCCGTGCCTGGAGAAAGGGGAATTACCTGTCTCTCCTGCGGGACCAGTCATGTTACTACCCACCCAACACCATAAAGCAATACCCAAAATAACCACCAACCATGGTCCACCGCTGCAACCCTGACAGCTTTTGCTTACAAATACTGAAAACTGGAAGGAAAGCACATGATCAAAATAAATTGTATTCCAAAATTAGCTTACTTCAAATCAATGAGTTTATTCCAAACCCTCTCTTTCAATCTAGAAGGAGAATCCCTTACTTGACTGATACCACAACGGCGTTCAGGTGGTTTGCAGTCCGCCTCGACAGAAGGTCGTAGAGCTTAAAGCCTGAAATGAAAGGAGTCACTTGCGACATGTTTCAGCACATTTAAGACAAGTACGTTCTCAGCTGCACGTTCCTCTCGGCAGAAGCTTTCAGTGCCCCTGCAGCAGCACGATGCGGCTGTGCGTACGTGGGTTGATCTCGAAGCACACGCTGCACAAGAGGTCCAGCTATCACTTGAATGCTACCAAACAGGATTAAGCATGAAGAAAATTACAACACATCATTGAAGTTTCCAAGCACTACACAATGCAAGGTCCTGGAAGCTCAGCTGTTACAACAGAGAAAACGGAAACAAGAAGCACACCGGGGTCAAGCTGAGCTCTCAGCTACGCACACGCATTCACACTGAAATTCAAGACGTTGCCTGCGAAAAAGATCTTGGCTCATTCTCCCAGGAACAAGCGGCCCAGCAGCCGGAGTGACCTGTGGGCTGGTTGTTGGGAACTTCAGCCATATCTGCCAGACTTCTGGTGCCAGTCTGGGCAACGGCCAGTGACGGCAGCTTGCTTCCAGTTACGTAAAGCACTGAACCAGAGCACAGAGAAGCAGAGGATGCACTCTAGGGGAGAACATGACTGGGCTTGAGAGGGAACGTGAGTCATTCCCACAAAACAGTAATAGCAAAAGCACAGCCCGCAATCAAAACATTTTAGGAAACCCTGCTGGAATTAACACGGAAGAACACCAAACATGAGATGAATGCTGACAGTACAGCAGTGCCTGGAAAAAAAGAAACATGCCTGCCCTCCTAGGAGCACATTCATAGATGACTTCTGACATGGCAAAACTCCGTAAGACAGGAATTAATCAATATCCCATGCCCTTCCTGCAGCAAGAGGTATGGGGATCTTCTGGGAACCAAATACCTTCAGTCCCTGCATCCCCATTTGTTTTCCATTTCTTTTTATCCCTGTCTGGAACTTTTCCCCTTAGGCAGATGCTCAGCTTCGCTCCTTTCTCTAGCAAACACACCCTAAGCATGCCAGCAGCTGCAGATAAAGTGCCACAACAACAGCAAAGCACTGGACCAGACCCTTCACACTCCTCCCCACTGGACACCGGTGGAATAGCAGCCCCCCGCTCCTCTCTGTTGTGACCCCCACGGGCCACTGAAGCCTCCCTCACAGACCCTGGCACCCCCGGGGAGCTCACCTGCCTGTCCTGTGCACCAGCCCCCACCGTGGATGTAGACCATTGCCCTCCTCAGCCCATCCGTTGGCTTCTTGGGCAGGTACAGGCGGACGGCAACCTGGTTGAACTCCGTGTCTGCCACGGTGATGTTCTCATCCGAGGCCGGCGCGACGTACTGAGCAGATGTGATCACAGCTTCCACACAGTGCAGACCCAGCCACTCAGCGACGTCTGCCTGGGGCCCAAGAGAAGCGACAGCAGTGGTTTAGACGCAGCTCAGTCGCTCCCAAGGTCACCTTTCCATTTGATGGTGCACACGTCTACAAGGCTGCGGCAGGAGACACGGAGCCCAGCGCGGCTGCCCCGGAGGAGCTCCTGCCCCAGACCGCCACGCTGCCCGGCTCCCTTCTCCCGTCAGTTCCGCGTGACGCTCAGCCGGGGGACACGGCCACCTGCCACTGCCATGGCACCACGTATGAACTGGGAGGAGATGGTGGAAGCCCTGAGGGTGACAAGGACATGACAGGATCTGGAAGGAAGCAGAGTCAGCCAAAACCACCCCAGACCCAACACGAGGCTCTGCCAGACCTTCTTGTTTTTACAGAATCCCAGAAGAGCGACTCTGGCAGTCACTCCCCTCAGATCTGTGCCACCTGTGAATTTACTGTGGTGGCACTCCATCCCTTCTTCCAGCCTGGCAACAAGACGCCAACCCTGACCGGACCCAGCACCGACCCCTGCGGTACGCAGCCAGCCACTGGCCTCCAAGGGCTGCAGGTGGCTGCACGAACCATCACGCTGTGCGCCACTGCGCCTCCTGAAGGTGTCTGGCATTCCCAAGGGCCCCCTCCCCTTGCCCAAGCCATGCAAACCCTTTGTTTACATTGGTTTGATATTCCATGATACAGAAGCTGAAGATACCCCAGGCGCAGGTTCTTTGATTTCCGCGTGCCCCTGCCAGGGGGGCAGCTCCTTGCAGGAGCGGGATGGGAGCGCAGCTCTGCCTGCCTCCAGCACAGCACAGCCCAGCTGCCCACAGCCCTGCATCTGCCTCAGCCGCACAGCGGGGCTGGAACCCACCGCCCCCGAGCTGCAGAAGGCAGGGGGCCATCGGCACGGTGAGCAGCGGCCAGGGGAGGGCAGGGGCAGCATCCCAGTGGAGCTCACAGAAACGTCCTGAGAGGGGGAAAGTGATGTGATTGGGAGTGAGGATCCAAGGAAATGCCGGCTTCTAACACTGTTAAAGCAGTTTCAGTCGGAAGTCATGCTCTAAAACATTTATTATGAAATTCTAGGTTCGATTGCAATTACTCTAAGACGCTAAATAAAACAAAAACCCTAGCAAGGAAGCCTGCAGGTAAAATGCAAGCTTCAAAGGCATATTCAGCAGCTTTGGCTTCTCTAACACCATGACAACTTACATGTCGGTTACAAAAGCATTCCGGGATCCTTTCACTCGCAGACTGTTTTACACCCTGAGCATGACAGTTCTCACTAACTGAGTTGGCTTTAATTGCACTGGATCATTGGTACACAACAGCGAACACAAGCACAAACACTCCTAAGGGCATTTGCTACTGACCGTGCCAGGAGTGCAGATCTCAGCTACCGGCTGCAAAGCCGGCCGCTCGCCAAAGGAGGAGCCGCATTTCCCCAGAGCTGCCCCGGAGGGCTGCTGCAGCGGCGCTTAGGGAAACTTCTCACATTGCCTCTAAGGTATTTGAAATGCGTCCTAGAAATACACTAAAAATCTGCAACACAAAAATGGCAAAAGAACATCACCACGACTAGAAGAACAACCAAGGCTTCAGTTCCTGCGCTGTGAAGATGTTTGCTCTTTGCTTGCACAGGCACTTCAAAAGTGAAGGATGGAAGCCTCCTTGGAAACTGGCTGCGGCCAGTCAGATCTCAGCCGCAGGAAGCGATGGCAGCGAGGAACGCACCGCAGCGCGCCGAGGCAATGCTCCACGGGAGCTGCTTTCGGCCCAAAGAGGTAAAAATAGCACGGAGTGCTTTATGGCCTGCTAGAACTACATCACCTGATAAGGAACAGGGGGTTTTGTTTGTTGAGTTGTTGTTGTTGGTTGGTTGGTTTCTTTTGAGACAAAAGTAGGGTACAAAAAACACAGCTATACTTGCTGAAACCTATTTGCCATCTGGACTTCTGGAACTGAACGAAGAATTCAGATTTCTCGCTCGTTTCAAGCAAAACGGGAAGAAATTTCAGACTAATTTACATTGTTACTTTTCAGTTTAACGAGCACTGCCCATGTGCATATTCCAGTGAAACACCCAAAAACCAAGGGGCGGACACTGTGACAACAAGCGAGATTTTCTAGATCTCAGGCCGCCCTGCGGTTCTTTGTTGGAGCAGACATAAACAGCGCTGTAACTGCTCCAACGCCACTTCCCCAGCCTGCCTGGGAGGAAGCAGTAGCACCGGCGGTTTTACGACGCAAGCATGCAATGCTCCGAGCGCTTTGTTTCCCGCCACGGTAAGATTTCCTGCTCCAAAAGCAAACAGTTGGTACTGTCCATACTGCACAGCCACAGCAATCCACTGGAACTGAGCAGGGGCTTGGTTTTCCATTACGGCTGCCGTACACAGATGTACATAAAATCCCTGTTTTCGGCATTTTATAAGCTCGGTGAAGACAGACACACGCACGGCAAAGCCGCCTGCTTTACCCACAGGGATCACACAGCTCACATATACACAACGCTGTAGGACTTTCTCAGGATTAGCTTCCTGAAAAACTAAACATACAGGTCAAAGAGAGTCCTGCTGCAACCCTGAGCTTGTGAAACCCTCACACACAACAGGAGAGATTTCCTCATAAAAACGGAAGACAGATGGCAACCATGTTCTCATCTGAAAATTCTCCTGGTCAGGTCTGAGGCTGCCGCGTGTTACGGGGCGCAAGGAAATCCCACTGCTCTGGCCTGCGTTCCTTGTGCCCTCGGGAAAGCATTCTTCACAGCCGCCTTCGCAGGCACGAGGTAGTTTTCCTTGTTTGTGCTGGAATCCTCACATGGCAGCAAAGTAGGAAAAAATGAATAAACAAACGAACTCATGGACAGGGTGGCCATGCCATGGCAGGCAGCCGGCGGGCACAGGACCCGGTGCTACTCCGAACAGCCCACTCGCCCCAGCCGGCGGTGACCTGGCTGGTGACGCCTTCGGGCAGCTCACCACCAACCCCGGGCAGCTCCGTGGGTGGGGCTGCAAAGGACTTGAGGACCCCGCCGAGCAAGGCGAAGAATGGAGAAAGATTTGGGGCTCTGCAGTGCCGCAGCTGGGTGAGCATGGAGCTAGAAGGAAAGATGCGCTGCATCTGCACAGCGTCTTACACCACGCGCAGGTGGCACTGCCTGAAAACACGCACAACTCTGTGCTTCGACAGCACAGACACCAGCCAGTTCGCTCCTAAAGGCTGCTCCCCACCTCAACAGCATGCAGACTCGGTTTGCCGCAACGCCAACAGGCAAACTGAGACATTCCCAGCCTCCCTTCCGTAACGGGACCGGCACGAACGGAATCTGCGGCATGCCACGGGCTGGCTATGCCAGTGACACCGGACGCGGCTGTCACCCACAGAGCAGCCAGAGGCAAACTCTAACTGGGAGCCTCCGACTTGGCTCTGGGGGCCTGCAGCTCCCACCGCAGGCAGCGCCCTTCAGACTTCGGCTGGAGCCGGCACGGGCTTTATGTGCCCCAGGTGCTGGGGTCTCTGCGGCAGGCCCCAAACTCCTGCCAGCGAGCTCGCTGCTCCTGCGCACGCACCTCCACGCAGCAGTCTTTGGAACTGCCTTACAGACGCACACCACCGGCACGTTTTGTTACCGACAGAATAAACATGTCAACCAATGCATTAAGCATGGATTTTACCTCGTTTCTCCTGCTTCTGACAAAAAATGAACTGATGATGAATAGCTGGCTGTACCTGCATCAAAAGCCCTACAGCAACCAATAACTTCAAAGTGACATTGAAAGAGTACAGAACCACACCGAGCAGCCAGCAGCTCTCAGGTGTTTTGCCAACGCTTGATTAACCCAGCCCACACCTGGAGAAACAAATAACAATTCCTGCCATACCAGTGGGAAGCAGAGGAGAAATGCAGGAATGACGAGTGAGCCGGTGACAGAAGAGAAATCCACCGCCCAGCGTCGACTCGTCACCACGCACCCCCAAGGGAACAGCCCCAGTGTCTGTGCCTGCCGCAGGCCGGCCGTACCAAACCCACCAAGCGCAGCTGGAGCCTCTCCCACAGCTCCTTACAGCCTCCTTCGATGCATTCCTACGGTGGAGAAAAAAAGCAGCCCCAGAAGGTCTGTGGCCATCCAGAAGGATGCCCGCAACCCCCAGCACCCCTCCTCCCCAAACCTCCACCTCTGACCTCACCTTCAGCCCATGCTGCCGCTGCCACAGCACGCAGGCTGGCTTCCAACCAGCTCCAGAGCAACGTGCTGCAGAGGCAGGGGCTGCAGCACCCGCCTGTGCCTGGCGTGCAGGCTCTCACGTTATTCACACCTGTATGAAACAGGTGCATCACATGCCTGAAACGAAGCAGAAGCCGAGAACGCAGTAGGTAAAATTGCAACAACACCAGGACCACAGCGGCAGTAACATCACCGCACAACCACAGACAGGGTGCAACGCCACTTCCCTTCCAGGCTGCAGCATGTGGCTCTGTGCTGCTGAGCCAAACAGCACTTCTTGGTAGGCAGGATTACAGCTAGGTCCGACCAGTAAAAAAGATGGTTAAATTTCTTCACGCTCTGCCATTATCATCCCTATGGTCAGCTTTGCTTGTCAGAGGCTTCTGCTGCCAGTAGATTTCTGTGAAACCACAAAGATAAGAGCGTTCAAGAAGCACTCAGCACACAGGTTCTGTGAAGCAGGAAAAGTTCAAGGCACAGTGCTTCAGCTGCAAAGGACTGTACAACAAAGCACACCTGTTTGCACTTACCTGTCCACGCTCACACCATGTATCACGCTTCCAGTTAACCCAAGTGCCCTTTCTTTCCATGACAGCGCGATTAAATCTTTTCTGTTTATTCATAGTCACAGTTATGCTAATTTCAATGCTTGATTTCAGGCGCTGCTGCCCTTCACTTCACATAGTGCCCTATATATTTTATCTATCTACACCACCATGTGTCTGTTGCCACAGAACACCGCTAACATCCCCTGCCCTGCACCGGCCTCTCCTGCGCCAGCTGCCCCCCAGCCTGCCCCCAGCAGCACACCGAGCTGCTCACCGCATGCCAGATGGTCCTCAACACCGCCGCCGTGAACATCAGCTTCCAGGGCTCCTCGATGTTCTCCGGCACGGGGCTGTAGATGTAGTAGGCGAAAAGGGTGGCGGCGATGCAGAAGCAGAGCAGTTTCGCTCTCATGTTCTACGCGAGTGTTTTCTTCAGGACTGCAGGCACTCAGCGCTCTCGCTGACTCCTAACAGCTACAAGCCAGCGTCCGCAGATAGGGCAAAGTTAATCTCATGTTGTGCTTGAATCCCGCCCAGGAGGTGATTTCTCATCTGATCACTCTGCACAGAGGTTACTCTGTCATGCTGGGAGACAACATTTCTTCAGCGAGGCATTCGGGCACTCAGAGCATGCAGAGTCAGCACTTCAGCTCCTGATCAAACAGCAAGCACTGCAATGACCCTGTTTTCGGCATGTGGCAACAATAACCAGCAGGAAGGCTTAAGAGGAAAAAGGCCATTGAAAAATAAGGAACAGGGTGCGGTCTGAGAACCCAGGGCAGCTGCAGAGTGACAGTCAAAAGCAAGAAGATGCACTGACTGTTAAGAAGCCGTTAGCTTCCTCATCGTGGCATAGTGCAAACACCTGCCAGCTTACAGCAATCCCAAACAGCGTCAGGCAAAAGCTGCACATACCCACCCCCATTTCTCAATCACCGCTCCTTGCTTTAGCAAAAGCACACCCTTTATCGTGTACTAACACTCCAAATCGATTGTGCAACAACAGGTGGGCCAGAAAAGAACACCTGTTAGGCTTCCAGTTAATATTTGAAAGCCTAAATTTAATTGCTGCTGTTCTCGGGAGGAAGAGGTGTCCATCCATCTCCCAGAGGTAACCACTTCAGCACAGAATGAATTGAGAAATAGGTAAAACAGGTAATAATTCAGGCAACAGAGGAAGAAGGCACATCCCAGTGGGGAAAAGCAGGAGGAGAAAGCCCCGTCCCGTGCCTCAGAACATGAGCTCTCAGGACAGATTTCTTGGTGCGATCACTTCTCCCTGCCTCAGCACTGGTAAATAGCACAGAGAAAGGTGTGGCCAGAGCTGAAACTGACACAGAACTGCTGTCAGCATTCTGTCACACCGAAGGGACACGTCACCCCCTTCTCCCACAGCTCAAGTCTGGGTGTGCACTTGGAGCAAGGGGTACAATGTGCTGTCCTCACCCCGAGTTCACCTCTGGCTTAGACAAGGGCTCACAGCGCTTGGCTTCCACACACCAAAGTCTCCTCGTCCCCACAAGCAGCCTCCTGCCCTCCAGCGAACCAGCGCAGCCACCCACCTTGGTTTGCAGTGGTGAAGGGAGCAATGCACTGAATTCAACTAGAGCACCAACTCCAGCACTGAATTTCCGGCACCACGCCGATTTTATCAGAGCCCTTTCAGTAGGCAAGACCCCCCGAGACAGCACGAGACCCCTCTCACATGAGGGCAGGGTGCCCAAAGAACGCAGCCACGCGTTGTGGTTGTCCTGGTGGCGGTGTCGCCTCTGCAGGCGCATGGCAGAGGGAGACGAAGAGGCAGAAGGGCACATGGGGGCAGCGTCTGGGGAAATGCTCTGAACGTGAAACCATTTCCCTTCAAGTCTGACTAGATACGAGTACAATATTGTTTTTGCACAGTGTTGGTCCTCAGGAAATCACATTTGCTGCATGTAAATGAGATACAGCACAAAGATCCAAGGTGCCTGCTGCAGCTACCCCACAGGGCACCAAACGCCTTAATCCACAGACCGGCTCCATGCCGTGACTGCCCTTTGGGTCAGACCCTAAGGTGCAGCCCCACAGCTTTTCAGACCAGTGCCCACTGCTGCCGCTTTCCTGGTGCACCACAGTCTGCCCCTGCTCACCAGCTGCTGGAGCAGGAAAACCTAGTTTTGCTGCAACACAATGCACCAAGAGAGTCATTCAGTGTCCCCCCTTCGTACCTTCTGCACCTCCCTAGCTGCTAGCGCTCCAGAAAACAAGGAAAGAAAGAAATTATTGCAAACATTAAGAAACAAAAAGCCCAGACTAAAGCTGCAGTGGAAATAGAAGCAAAGCACAGCCCCACCTGGAGCTAGCATCTTCTGCCACCAGAGCCTGTGACAGCACCATCCAGGTCAGCAAAGCTCTGTGCCAAAGCACACCTAGGACTTTGCCTGCTTTGGGTAAACACGACGGAACAGAGCCCTCCGAAGCATAGAAGTGTTCACAAGGCAGGCCAGCAAAAAAAAAAAGTGTTGTGTAACCGAAATAGGAAATAATTGTGTACAACCTGGTTGTGACTCGAACCTTAATGATAATGTAGTCCAGAGTACAAGGCCTAAACAAATGACTGACCAAAGACTGTAGTGCAATCCCCTTACACACATGCTGTTGCCAATATAATCTGTTTCTAAGGGAAAAAATGAGTAACTGGTAAAGTTATTAACCTCTTACTGTGAAATGCTCCTTCCTCCTTGTTTGTTAACACAGGCTCAGCAGCTGGGTCAGGGCGCTCAGGGTTAGCACACAGCCCTGCAGGGCCTTATGCCAGCCCTGCAGAAGGACACCAGGATACTTGTCACCTCATTCACGCTCTGCTGCCTCTGGCTGGCACGGCACTCGCACCTCTCCTGCCCCCTCAGAGCCACAGCATCCTTCAGGTCGGGGGAGACTTCTGGGCTCACAACGTCCAACCCTGACCAAGCACCGCAAGTCAGACGGCAGCCCAAGGTGGCTGAATACTGCCTGCAGCCCCGCACTCAGCGTGCACACTGCTGGCCTCCGGCTTCCGTACAGACCCTTGCCCACTCCTCATGTTAGGAGCACAGGTGTCATTTTGACTTTATGCATGTTATTTCAAATCCCAGCCTCCTCTGCCACCCCTATCTCGCATCTTCCTGCTGCTGTCTCTGGAGGCAAGGAAGCACGTGTGCCTAGGTCAGCCTTCTCCCAGGTGCTCATATCAGAGAGCATTGCATCACCGGAGGGCCAGCACAGCCAGCCAAGGTTACAGGGCAGTTTGCTTTGAGCATGGACTGCCACAGAGCAGCAGCGGGCTGTGGAGTGCCCTTGGGAGGAAGCTGTGAAAGGGAATTTCACAGAAACATCACCAGCCCCTGTCTGAGAGCAATTCCCGAAGAGCACAGGGCAGGTCGGTGAGCTGGCAACACACGGGCCAACGTGAGGAGAGAGCAGGAAGGAGCAGTAACGCCCTCAGGCAGACCGCTGACAGGGTGCTCCCCATCCCTCCCCTCCCGGCCCACCACGACCCCTGCCCAGCCCCGCGGCCCCTGCAGCCCCCAGCCCCAGCCGCTCGCGGTCACCGCAGCAGAGCGGAAGGGAAGGCAGAAACGCCCCGGCCAGTCACGCTGCCTACCAAAGTGAGCTTTTCATGCCAAGGCGGGATTTTAAGAAACTAAAAAGCCACCGGGAGGCAGTATAACTCTATGTAACAGCATAACTAAAGTTTTCTTCCCACTAGAACTAGTGTACTCAGGAGCATTCAAAAACTGGTAAAGACTACCGGTCCTGTAAGTCCCTCCGTGCAGTGAGGATCAGTGTGACATCATCCACAGATGAAGAGAATGCAGAGAAACAGGGAAATGGCTCGCTGGACCCAGTAAGGATTGTCCATATGGCCCTTGGTTAGAAAAGTCACAAAACTGCAGTAAAAATGCACAAACCTCCTCTGTTGTCCTTCAGTACCTCTAACAGACATCCACTAAGCAACGAATGTGATCAGAACAGTGTGAGCCTGGAAGAGCCCCTTGGAAGGCAGCAACACTGCCTGCTGCAGGCAGGTCTTCATCCAACAGACAGGCAGCAACAGCTATTTATGAACCAGCTTCAAAATGCAAAAGTATGAAAGATAAATAAAAAAATCCACACCCAGACGTACAGTATTAACCATTCAGGCAGTGGATGTTTTGTGACGAGTCAAGTCCTCCCACCCTCAGTGCTAAAGTGCTGCATTTTGTTCTGCAACAAGCACCCGGGCCAGCAGCGAGCTGTCCTGAATCCCTGGCGTGCATCTGCTTTGTTCCAGAGCCTGCATTCAAACCAAGCTCAAGAGCTTCCAGGTACCAGGTTACTTCTCACAGCACAAATTGCCTTTTAATCTTCCCTCTGTAAATACAGCGGCTGTAGCTGTTGTCCTTCGCTGCAGGGGATTAAGAGGTATTAACAGCAGAGACAAAATAGGATTTTGTTGCCTAAAGGGGAGAACAAATCCCTCGCACGCCAAAGCTCAGCATGTGTTCAAGGTGCAGCCTTCAGCAGGGCCATCAGCACGGGCTTGGGATCAGAGCTCCAGGACCAGCGAGGGCCACGCGGAGCTCAGCCAGGGAGGGGAGGAGGAGAGCTGCTCCCGGCGAGGGAGCCGCACCAAGAACCACCGCTTCTGCCCCGCTCCTCCCGGAGCGGCTGCGGGACGCGCCCGCACCCCCGCAGCTCCGGAGCCGCACCCGGGGGGCAGCCCCGGGGTGCCCCGGCTCTGGGGGCGGCCGGCCCGGGAGAAGCCACCCTGCTGCTTCCCGTTCCCTGCTGCCCATTCAGGCCACAGCTGGCCCTGAGCAGCAAACAGCTGGAAGGAGTCTTAGTTTCTGGACAAAGATAAGTGAACAGTGGATGTGATTTAAACACACACGGGGCGGGGGGGATAGAGGGTGGGAGAGACGGGCTGTCTTGTCCCTGGTAGCCTTTTTCTGTCCAAAGAAGGCAGACAAGGCCTCTACCCACTCTACAAAACAGGCTTGAAAATGGCAGCGGTGTCAGACACACGTGGTGGGCCTCATCTGCTTAAACTGCTTTCAGCTTTGTTTTCAGAAGCCAGGACTTATGTCACTGAAACACTGCCTGCAGCAGCTTAGTTAAGTGATTTCTCCTTTTACCTTGTTATTGTTATTATTTCTGCATATAGAAGTGGATTTTGGCCTATTTTCATAAAATATGGCGATGGCACTCATACAATGTTTTATACAAGAGGACTTGGATACTGTTCTCCCATCTGCTGCTTATTAGCGAACCACAACTTGGAAATGGAAACAAATGTTTGTCTTGAGAAAATATACATGCTCCAAATTAAAAAAAACAACAACCAACCACAAATTCACTGAAACTTAAGCTGAAATTTAACACATGCAGCACTTTTGAATACATGACAAAGCAACAATCCCAGAAATATGCTAGCGCCATTCCAGCATTAAGAGATTCAGTAGACTTTTTTCCAAAGCATGCTAAATGCTCACTCTTACCATCCAAATCAGATAACAAGATTTCAAACAGATCAGTACTTTGTTCTGACATTTTCAAAATGAAACATTTTTTTCAAACCACTTTACTTCTTATGAATGTGAGGGTCTACATGCATGGGCACACAAACGTATGTAAGGCTGATTTCTGAAATTACCAAACCTTTGGGATGGCAGAGCCCAGAGCCAATGGGCACGCTGAGGATGATGAAGGGCAGGGATGTTCCTCAAACCAGAGGTCTACGGGTTTTTGCGGTCGAGTTTCAGTGAAATTTGAGGGCAGACTGCTGATAGGTCAGAGCCATTCTGAACTGCAATTTCAACAGCAGATGAGACAGACACATAATGAAAAACAGAATTTAGTTACTTTTGCTGTTTATCTTCCAAAATGAACACTTGGAGAAGCTTTTAACTAAACAACACTGAGTTTCTACAGCCACAATGTGATGGGAAGTCTGACACTCTGCCTAACAAGCCAGCAGCCTGTCAAAGCACCTCCGCACCAAAGGTGCATGGGAGCCTGACACAGGTACGAGGAGCGGGCTCGAGGGAGATGCACGTGGAAAGCCAGCTGCTGCACGCAGAGCCTGGCTCCGTTCTGTGCAGCGCTGACAATGAGCTGTTCAAGCTCTGCACCACCCAAGGGTCAGATCCTTGCAGAAGGGCAAGCACTAGCAGAAGGATGTCACAGGTCATCCCTGCCCCACAGCTCTGTGCCTCTGCAGGAGCACACAGAGCTCCCACTGCGCTCTGGGGAGCGATTCTTCGCTGCTGCCCCACATGCCCGCTGCCTCAAGGCAGGTCTCCGGCCCCGTACTGTGCAGGGCGTCAGACAAAATGTTTGTGGGCTCCTTCCTGCTACTGCAACCTACACAGTCCGTGGTAACCCCAGCTCCGCAGACCGCGGGGTCAGAAGGGCTGTCAAGTCCAACAGCTGCAGAACGCCGTAGCGTGACCGCATGCAGAGACGCGGCCCGTCCTGCCACGGCACACCTCCGACCGCTGGAGCGCCCAGCTCTGCGCGGCAGCCAGCGCTGCAGGGCTCGGGGCACTGCTGCTGCCCCCACTGCTCATCTCCAAAGGCC
The DNA here is from genome assembly GCA_013399715.1 of Alectura lathami. Classification (NCBI taxonomy): domain Eukaryota; kingdom Metazoa; phylum Chordata; class Aves; order Galliformes; family Megapodiidae; genus Alectura; species Alectura lathami. The sequence continues at coordinate 99,320 of VXAV01001193.1, forward strand.
GGAGAACAGCGGTGGGGATTTAGACACACTGGGGAGCCGCTTCCACGTTTTTAATAAGCAGACAAGGCCACAATGAAGAGGGCTATCAAACTAATAGCATGTACTGGAGCTGGTATTCCTTAAAACAAACATGCAGTGCTAACAGTAATTTCACTGACAACATGCAGTGGCATGAAACCACTGATACTGCTTGTACCTGTGCAGCCCAGGCAGTCTGTGGCCATCAAGGAAGTTCTGAACAGAAGCTGTTCCACTTGTCTCTCCAGCAGGTTTTCTGCATGTTCACCTCCTAGGATCTGGTCAGTCCTTACTAGTAAGGCTGTTCTACAATGAGGAATGACTGACCTTAAATAAAACAACTGCTAAGATATGTTAAAAAAAAAAAAAAAAATCATTAATGCAGACCTGTGAGCTTTTGGCTCTGCACATTAAGAGGCCAAACGTGGCCACACCAGAAGCGGTCACAGCTCGGCACAGCTCTTACTCTGCAAAGATGTCACAAGTGTATGCAGGGTTGGGAACACCCTGTGTGTGCAGGGTACACATCTGCACAGCGGGGGCTCTGCCGTGTGCCTCCTCCAGACAGGCGTGCTGGATGCAAACCAAGTCCTGTGCTGACGCTCCATACTGAAGCATCTAACACACAAATCTTCTTTGTTCTGCTGCTCCAAATTCCTGAAAGCTCTGCTTTGGGTAACTGATCAAATGGAGAGCAGGGAAGGAGTAAGGTTTGGTGTCATCTGAGCCTATCCATGTGTACACACCACTGCAGTTTGTCAGCCTAAAACCACTGCGGCGCTACCTGCGTAATCCATTACCCTCGTGATTGGAGTTATTTTTCCCACTGCCTGTGTAAATACAGCTTGTCTAACTGCCTGGTGCCAGGACATCTCTCTGCACAACTCTGTTCAGTGTAAATGCTCAAATCTGACATTTAAGATTACTCAAGGGAAGTGAACCACTCTCAGAGTGAGAAAAAAAAGAAAAAAAAATGGCAGCCAAACAAGTCCTTCCCACACCAAACAGCCTGGCTATGATGGAGGTAAGACTGTCAACACAGATTAAATGAAGGCACTCCTACCTTCCTGGAGTCTGTAGAAATAAGGACAGCATACAGCCATGGTGCCAAAGGAATAAAGCCTTCAGCTCCTAGCCTTCTCTCTTGGCATCACAGGAAGCACCTGCAGAAATACAGACATTTTAAAACACAGTGCAGCTTGTCTAAGGGAACAGTTCACCGTTTCTGTAATCCGCTTGTGCTTGGTCTATTAAGTGTTTGGTTTATTAAGTGTCAGCTCAGACTGGATATCTTCCTTCCAGCAGCTTGTGCACTCCAAAACAGAGCTGTAGGAAGCTGTGTCCTTTGCTCCCAGTTAAAGATGTCATCTCACAAAGCCTGGCAGAGGCAGACAGCCTCCATTCCTCTCATCTGTAGCACTCGAAGCAAGGGTTCCGCGTGCTCAGCCAGGCACCGCTCAGCAGCTGCACAAGGCTACGTACGTGCTTCCTCCAGCCCCGCTGATCTCCTTGCTCCAGTGACTCACACCTCTCAAAACTGTGTGGGGCACAAGGTCAACTGCACATAGAATAACTGCTATTTATTTAAAATTGTATTCCATTAATATCTACGGAGTCAGACAGAGTCCGACAGCCAGCAGTCTCCGATGGGAGGCTCAGCAATGTGCAGCGGACAGCCTGCACTGACACTGCAGCTTGCCAAGCCACAGGAGCAGAACAGGAGGCACTCAAAGACTGCAGAACACGAGTTAGAACAAAACATCACCCAGTGACTGCCCCCCATAGTCCAAGGTTGAAACGAGGGCACTGCAGTTGAGGAAACCAAGGACAGAATAAAAGCATTCCGCTGTGCCACCGGGCAGCCCCGGCTCTGCCCACCTGCAGACCCAGGCAGGCAGTTGCCAGGGATCCAACGTCAAATCCGCCAGGAGCGGAGGCACAGCAGGAGGGATGCACATACCCCAGTTTTGATTTCCCATGTTATTCTTACAGGAATGTTTGTAGACAGAAGATTTTGTCATCCCACAAACCTGACCTCAGCATTTGTCAGCTCTATCAGCAACATGAGCCTGTTGTCTACCCTGACTGTACCAAACAGTGTTTTGAATAAGTACAAAAAGTTCATGAACTTAAACCGAAAGTTACAGCGAAGGAATTGGTTTTAGGCTCTCTCTTACAGATACTGCTTTGCTAAATAGTACTTTTCAGTCTGAAATTCCTTGTATTAGTAATGCTGAATGAGCATTCTCAGAGGAGCACGTACAAAAAGGGAAAAGAAAAAAAACCTTAACAGCAAACTCTGAAAGTTAGGAATGCATTAAAACATCCAGGGCAATCAGGGAAAGCATCTCATAATCAGTGCAACAATTCTCTAGCTGAATCCTTACAGCATTTAATCACAGACAATCCCATGCTGAAAACAATACTGCTGCTGACATCCAGGAACAGAGCAGGCAAGAGCCTGCACCACAGCGCTGTGCTCCAGATGTTGGAGGACAGAGCTGAGCCAACAGAAATTCCTCCTGGAAAGCAGTGCGAGCTCCACAAAAGCAAAGGTTGCAAGGTCCCTTCCAGTAGCTCCATCATCCAAACCATCAAAGCAGTATGAGAACTGGAACACAGCAGCAGTGCAGGAAGTATTTTGTTGATGTTAAAAATCAAAGAGTTTAAAATAAAGCACAAAATGTGATCAGTGTAAACAGCTGCCACCAAAAAAAAAACAAAAACACAGATTTCTGTAAGCATAATCATGTCAGTATACTACGAACATGGACCTTTTTGCTTCATTTCTTATGCTTATCTGGGCCCAGAGAAGATATCTAAAGTAATAACCAGGACGAATAAAATAAATAACTAAGTAATAATGGGTTTGTTCTTTTTCCCCCTCTTAGCCTTCAGTGTTATAAAACCACCTCTGGCTGGAGGCTTCCGAGACCTGCCTCCCGTCCTTCACCTCCCGACGGGACACCACAGCTCACCACCTTCGCTCCGCAGCCACCAGGAGCTCGGTGCCCCCGCGGTGCCCCACGCTGCAGCGCTGCCGGGTACTGACGCGCACAGATGGAGCCCAGGGCACTGCGGTGTCTCCGGGGAGCCTGCACCAGGATTTTAACAGTCGATGCACTGGTACAGAAAGGCCAGAGTAACATTTCAGTGGGAAACGTTATTAATTCTGACTGAATTAGTGCTTAGAATGAATATGCAAAAGTTTTAGTGTTAGAGTTTTTCTGACAAACGTTGCTGTATCACACACTTGTAGTAACCATTACAGGCATGGATTTGCAATACCTGTGTTCGTTAATTGAAGGCTCATTAACAGGAATTTGTTACTTTTCAGAGCACCTGTAGCATGCAGTTCTGCAGCAGAATTCCTGTGAGGTCCTCTGCCGTAGATTCACGATCCTCCAGCTCAGACTGAAGTCACCTCCGTGTATTTGCTGTGGCAATAACGCGGTCGTGAGACCCATCGTCCCTGTGGCTCAGGTTTCTCATACAGCAGAGCCAGCCCCAGTACTTCTCACTGAATGTTATGAAGTGGAAATTCACTACCACTAATTCACTAAGACCTTTAAAAATCATTTCTGACTCTAATAATACTAGTGCAAGCTCAGCAAATAACTCTCAAACCACTTCTCTCAAAGCTAAATTCCAGGAGTCTGCACGTTGCCCATGGGAAGATGAGGACAGGGAGCGGAGGGTGACTTGCCTCCCTGCACAGACCCAGAACAGCAGAGCAGAAGCGTCAGTACCGGTGGGCAGGTCTCGCTCATACAGTTCGGGCTGTCTTGTGGCCCAAATCAGGTACAAAAACATTCAGAAAGCGCTCCCAGGGTTCTTCCTTGTGTAAAAACAAGCTGCAAGGGAATCTGCAGCCATTGCCAGGAACTAAAACCAGCTGAATAGGGTACTCTGAACACTAATGAGCCTCAAAACGCTGCTGGGGTTGGGCTGAGGACGGGTGGATTGACCAAGGACTTCTCAGAAATAGACTCAGAACGCAGGCAGTACCAAGGACCGAAGCTGTGTCTGAGACTACAGAAAAACCACCCTTGCTGTTTAAACCACCCCACCGACCAGCACACGGGCTGGTCTCCTCTGGCCAGCCCCCTGCACCGCTCCCAGGGAGCCCTCTGCCGCTCCCTCCGCGTGCCGCAGCCCCCCGCAGCCCCGCATCTCGCTCCGGCCGCAGGATGCCACGGGGCCGCACGGGCGGCTGGGCTCGGGAACACAGCGTTCCCTGGCAGCACGTGGGTCTGGGGCCCCTTCCAACCCCACGGGGGGCGGCAGGAAGAGCTCCTGGGGGAGCCGCACACCCGCGGCAGCTCCCGCACAGCAAGGGGGCTTTCACCCTCCGTGAGCCCCGCGAGGCCGCCGGTTTGGGAGTCGTGTCGGGTTTAATCTAGAGGCGTTCTGAGTGACACGTACAGTGCATCTAATTTTAACAGCTGTGTCTGCAGCTTGGCTACATCTAACAAAATCCAATTTTACAGGAGAAAGGGTATTCTTCAAGTTGTCAAATGAGTTACAGATCACTTCTACAAAAGAAAAAAAAAAATCAACTTCTGGAGTCTTTCTTCAAACCACAAAGAAGCAAATATGAAATTACCACAGCCTGTGCAAGTGGAAACTGAGCTCCGGCGAAACTTCATCCCTTCTGCAGTCCCACCACAAGCAGAAACTTTCACTGACATCCCTGCTGCAATCCTGCCACAACCAGACACTGTTTTTTCCGTAGACTGAGTTCCTTCTGGCTAGAAACAAATTCTGGCTTTAGCTTCCTGGGCAGGTTTATCCTAGAGGCGATCACACAGCCGACGGCAGAGCAGAGAGCACCGCAGAGCACTTTGCTGCAGCCGCTTCCAGAAACAGCCCCGCTATTAAATGCGGCAGCCTAGGACACGCCGCGGCTCCGACCTCCCTCCTGTGCTGGCCACATCGTTCCCAGGAGACGGCGAAAGCCCCATCTGGGCACTGACCCGGACCTCAGCGACAAAGGCTGTCCCCTTCCTGTCTCCAGGTGCTGCAGCAGGAGGCCAGGCCCCGCGGGGGAGTGGGAAGGATGTGACAATTCCCATTTCTTCTGCTGCTCGGCAGAGGCATCCTCAGTGTCTCACCCCGACCCCCATGCGGCACAGCCCCGTCCCGCCCCGACCCTTTGCTGCGGCTCCATGGAGAGCCCTAAACCGGGCCTGGCGATGCTTGGTGCTTAGGGCTGCGCAGAGCCAATGACCTCTGGGGGCCTGTACTGGATCTAACATTTTTTCTGTGCTGGTTTCCCACAAGTCAGACATTTTCTGCATTTTGTTCCTTCCCCACTTCAAGGAAAAGCCGGAAGGCCTGGAAGCCAGCAGGTTTACACCGGGAAGGGATGTGTCCCGGCGTGCTCTCCAGGCTCCGCTGTCCTCCTGGCGATTCTCCCCAGCTGCCTGCTGCAGAGGTCCCGCAGGGCTGCGTGTTTCAGCAAGAGCAGCACTTCCTTCTGTCAGGTTTGCAGTAGAAATCAGAATGAGAACTAGATCCCAGACAATCACCAAAGCCAAGAAAACTACTATCTCTGGGAATGAGCTAACGCATGAGAAATGTCATTCAGCCTCCCTGGCTTGTCTTGGTCTTGAAAGAATTGTTCATGGAGAACTTACGTCTGGAAATGTAACGCAGCCTCCTGCTGACTCTGCACCAGGCCAGGCTCCTACAGACAATTTAAAGACAATTTGGTTGCGCAAGTGGAAAAGGCTCTCTCTGTTTAGCACATTTCCACAAACTCAGGAGGAAAATCTCCATGGGGTGTTCAGGGCTTGCTGCCACAGCAAGGTCTGCCTGTGAAAGCAGAGGAAGCAGCCACGTGGGGAGACCTGCAGGAGGCCCAGGCGGAGAGGATGCTCCGTGCCGCTGTGACACTCACGTGCTGCCCAGCCTCTGCCTCCCTCAAGGCGTATGCCCACTTTGACACGTCAGTGATGAGCTGCTGCTGATTTTGTAGTCACAGATGAGGGACTTCACATTCCACCACCACACGGCATCCTCTGTAGTTTCAAGTTTATCGACAAAAGTTTTAAAGTCATTGGAGAATCAACACTTCAACACGCAGAGATGTCTTCCCACTCCATGTGCTCCACAGAGAGCTCCCAATCCTGTAGATGTTACCTGAAGCCGAGGATTCTAGGATCACGTTCAAGAGGAAGTGCTCCGGGCTCTGAGCGTTGCTGCTCACCCTAGTTACTTTGCAGTAAGAGAAAAAGTTTCCCTGAGACTTTTGGCCTTCCTAAAGGCACAATATCCGTGTACCCCTAGGTGTAAGTTACTACAAAAAACTTTTCAGTCCAGAAAGCTTGTTAAAATTATGTCGTTTCAAGCAAGTAATAAGTACAAGAGAGAAGCTGTTTTCCACCAGAAATCATTCATCAGCCCCTAAACCTTACAACGACCCAAGCGCTGCCCAGAACAGCCGACTCTGACAGTGTCCTTCACCACCGCGTCAGGCAGGCTCCCTCTCCTGCCACGGGTCTTATGAACTGGAAAGCAAGAGCAAGGCAGCTGCAAAGAGGAAGTAGCCAGAAGTAACGTTGGTTTGGTTTACAAACTTGTCCTGATTTTAGAGCTCTGATGTGAATTGTTCCAGCCTGTTCTGCTGGATGCAGCCCAAAAACCATTTTCCTTGACAAAACAGGAACACGGCTGGCATAGTGCCTCCTATTACGGATCATGTCTTCTCTTCCTTTATAGACAAACCTTTTTGCCTGTAAAAAATCAGCAGCTACATTTGCTGTATGGACAGGTTTACTCCAACACTATGTTCTCAGCCAGAGTGAAAAAACACCAAATCCTTTTTAATTTTAGCTCTGTAAAAGTTCCACACTTTTATTGAGATCCAGGGCCTGATTTCTTTCCACAGAAACCACATACTGCTGATAGGGAACGGCAGCTATGCCAAGCTACCAGCAGTGACAGGAAAGAAGCCACCTGTTGACAACGCTTCTGCCTCTCTAACAGCAGCACTTCCCCTGGGGGACCACACTGCCCCGCCGGGGCAGGACCTGGCAGGCCCGGTGGGGGCACGCTGCCGGCCGCGGGCCAGAGCTGCAGCACCTCGCGGGAGCAGGGCAGCTCCCTGCGCAGGGCCAGAGCATCTCGGGGAAGAGGGACGGAGCTGAGTGGCCGGCCTGAGGCAGGAAATGGGTCAGACCTTCTGGGTAGAAGGATTTATCTAGAAGATGCCTTGCTGGAAGGTGAACCAAAGCATTGTGTCTGAGCAGCAGCGGAGACCAGCCCACACAGGCAGGGCCCCATGGATTTAAACATCTGTGTTAAAGACAGCACCCTGGAAAGAGTGCGAAGTGTGACTTAGAGCCATCGTCAGGGAGAACAGCACAGCCACCAAACCACCCTAACAATACCTTATCGGACTGACAAAGATCAAACTGGTCCTCAGGGCACCAGCTGCGGCGGTACAGAACTCCCTGGGTCAGCCCAGCTGACTCCACCAAGCAGGGATGAGCACCAGGAGAGTCTGACTGCTCACCGGCTTTAGACACAGCTAAGGAGAGCATGCCAGCTGCTCTGCAGTCTGACTCGGGAGGAGGATCCATGGACTTTGCTGTCACTCCTGCATCCTATCCGGTTTTCTAAGGAGTCTGCCATGTAACCAGTCCTAACGCCCTACGTATCTTCAGGGCACACAAAAGCATCTTGAAATCCACTGTCAAAACCGAGCACATTGCCACGCTCACAGAGTTTGCCTCTAGGGATGTGAAGTAACAATAACAGCATTTTATAATCCTTCTGTAAGGAAACCATTTTCCAAGTTTCAGTCCCTACTTTTACCTACTGGGAATCTGACCATATTAAAGGAGCTCTGGTACCTTCTCTTTGCACTTCACATAAAACCGCTGCCTAGCTCACCTGCCAGTGCCCGCCAGCCCTCGCTGCAGCCCCATCTCAGGCAGACCTGTCTCATGCGTCCCCCGGCCCCGGCAGCCCCCCGCCTCCTGCCCGCGGCCTCGGGGCGGCTCCCCCCGCACCACCCTCTCGAGGGGCAGCAACTGCTGCAGATGCTTGACCTCGCCTTTAGCCCTTCCAGACCTCTGTCCTTTGTGCGTTATCTGCAGTTCCTTCAAGGGGTCTACACTAAGGACAGTAAGCCACGGGCCTGGCAACATCCCAATGCCTTTTTTCTTACTAACTTAAAGAGAGAGAATGCCAGCCAGATCTACAGCCAAAGCAAACACTTTTCTGCATTACTGCTACATTTAGCATCTGAAGGACTGAGACATGAAAGAGTGCACAACGCTGAAAAAATAGGAGATAAAAGAGAGATACTACATAAAAGACACTGTAAATTAACTTCTTTAAAGTCTGACAGAGCTCAATGACACCTGAGGCTTAACAAGATTTCTTCTGCTTTCCCCCTCCCCAGGTTAAAACAAAACATACAAAAAAACGATAATTGAAATCAAACAAAAACCCTCAGAAGCAAGTACAGCCTAGAGATCCATGTTCACAAAGAGGAGGGGAAGGGCCCTCACCGGTCCAACCGCCACTGCAGACAGCCTTGAGACAATTTATCTCAAGGACAGACACACCATCCTCTGAAGGTGTGGGCTAAAACTGAAAGAGGGGAGGTTTAGGGTTGGCCGTCAGGAAGAAATTCTTCGCTGAGAGAGTGGCCAGGCGCTGGCACAGGCTGCCCAGAGGA
>VXAV01001194.1:0-13697 GCA_013399715.1 Alectura lathami
AAGAAAAACTTGTAATAAAATACATCGTTTTGACTTGATTTTTCCATGGTTGAATGCTGGATATATCATTCAAATAACTGAGCTCCAAACAGCTCCAGTGAAAGCAAATTATAGTAATGTAATAATAACAATAAATCTCTGTGTCCCCACTATTACATAGTTTCTATGTCACTGGTATCTGTGAGTTTGGATCAGAGGACCTATGATGGTCTTTAAACCAACACTGTGTAAAATCTTCCTCTTACACTTCAGTTATCAGTTGACTTTTCTGCTTCATTTCTCCAGTTACCAAGGGAAGGGCTGTGATATTACTTTATGAAAAGTTTTTTTCCCTTTTCACTGCATCAGTACAATATTTTCAGTCAGACAGTAGCTATGAGTTCTCTTTTGAGGTTTATAGTTTTGTCATTCCACTATTTGTCAGCACGCCCCTCTGCAGACACTCTGCTCATACACAGCATTAGCAGTGTATCAGTCACTAAATCAAACAAAAGACAAATATACTATGCTCTTCCTGGGGTTTTAAGACACTGCTCACTGCAAATACTCTATTTTCATTATTTAGACAAGATTTCAAGAGATCTTGTTCTTTACCAAGAGATGAATAGAACATAAATATCTTTGATGAGCCACATGTAAAAACATATCCCAAAAATAAAAGCTCATCTTTGGAACACTAGCCACAATGTGGGTGCCTGTTTTTCTCACAGCAGTGTGTTGAATTTCTGGATTATAGTCCCTTCTCAGCAGTTCAGCAAAGGTTTATGCATTGCACTGTAGCATTTGCTCCAGAACTAATTGCATACACAAGAATATCAGCATGGGAGAACATCTTGCAGGCGACCTCAGGCTCCTGCCACTCAGCAAGCAGAGAAAACATTATCCTGACATAACTATCACTAAGCACTGCCTGTAACAACAACTACACGAAACACATTGTGTTTACTTCTTACCAGGGTTTTCTAATGCAGCTGTAGGTTCCAACAAGCTGTGCTCTAACAGTTAGGAGGGGATAAGCTGCATATTTTGAGATGAGATTTCAGCAGGTACATCTTAACCACAAATTGCAGGATTTGTGTTGCAGCTTAAAGCTTCAGTCTGTGATTTAGTCTGTACAGCAGACTGATACACAAATTACATATATCTACTCAGAGATCAGATGTAGTGTTTTAATGAGTCTCTAAGCAGCACTGCAATTTTCTAAGCACATTTGTTAAGCTGAATATTCACTGGCAACAAATAAGGGAAATAATACAAGACAGAAAGCAACTTCCTGCTCTACTAAAAATATTTTAATTTACAAACTGCAGTGGTATTCAAGAAATGCAAAGATATTCAAGAAATAATTAAAAATATAAAACGCTACAAAAGGAGTAAGTTGAAGAAATTCTAAGCTATTTTCTTGGAGCTCATTTATGTTAAGGTTAGGGACAGGAAAGCTATAAAAAGTCTTATGTATTTTGGTGTGACCTTGACTAAACAGCTTGAATCCTCTCTGCTTGTTTCCCTTGATGATGACTGGAAATTACAATAATTGAATTTCCTTCCAGGCTGCATGGTGAAGCTTAATTTAGTAATGTCTTAAAAATACTGTAGCAACCTTGAACGGAAAGGACTACAAATATCCAAAATACATCTCCATGTAAAATCATCCCAAATTATTTGTATTTCGCTGGTGCTCACAGACCATGAAATTATAACAACTACAATTAACATCAGGAAAATTAAAACTTTTAAGTCATTTCTCAGCAAGTCCTGATTACCTTATTGCCATTATTAAGATAGGACATTCAGTGCTGGTGAGGTGTTTACTCAACTCTGTACCTTCTACAGCATTTAATATACTGTCACATATGTCTATAGCATATAAATGATACCAATCAAGGAATTCATTGCGAGTGAACTCTTGATACAGAAGTCAAATACACAGTGAAAGTTAATGGTTGAGCTAGTAGGATTCTGGTCCCTAGCAGTTCTCATTCTGCTAACTATTATGAGAGTCTATCGTTTTGCTAACTGTTACAAAGACTGCATTTCTCTTGTAACTTCCAACACTGAGCTGACTCCTACTCATCTCTTCCACCCATAGAAAAATGACTCAACACTGTTTGACATTGCAGGGAAAAGGATGGAGTTGAGCTGACACGGGAAGAGACATTCAAATACCGATTTAAGAAAGATGGAAAAAAGCAGTATCTAATTATTAATGAGTCAACCAAGGAGGACAGTGGACACTACACCGTGAAGACCAACGGTGGGGTATCAGTCGCTGAACTAATTGTGCAAGGTAAGTGCAGGTAATATTACAGAAGAAGCTGAAAAGTGAAAACAGGCTGAAAGTAACCTTCTTGAGGATACTGCAACATAAACCTCATGCCAGGGAAAAGAATATTCTGTAAGCTGTATAAAGGTTTGGTCACAGAGGCCCCAAGGAGAACTCAGACCTGTGTGCCGGATGTAACAGATTCCTGATACTAACAGGTGCTTAGCTGTCTGTCCTGTTAAAGCCCTGCATGCTGCGGATTTCCCTTCCTATTTTACCTTTCCACAAACAGCTTGCTCAGCCCTAGCCTCTTCTACTCAGTAAAGCCATACCAACTGTTCATTAGCAGATCTGTTCTGATTTGTTGATGAGTGCATTGATTATTCTCACAATATCAGAGAAAAAGCTGGAAGTGTATCAGAGCATTGCAGACCTGACAGTGAAGGCACGTGACCAGGCAGTCTTCAAGTGTGAAGTTTCTGATGAAAATGTGAAAGGAATCTGGTTGAAAAATGGAAAGGAGGTGGTCCCAGATGAAAGGATAAAGATCTCCCATATTGGCAGGTTAGTCTGTTTCAGAAAGCATGTACAGGTTTGGATATTACATTACAACCCACAGGAGCTACTACCTCAGGGCGATAGGATTGTAAAACAAGACTTTGTTCTGGCTACAGCTAAAAGGAAAAAATTAAAACCTTCTCCTGTAATCAACATATAGTCACAGACCTGTTTGGTATATGTGTGCTGGTACATTTTGCATATATATTGTCAGTGGTATATCAGCAGAATTCATTTTCGGTTTTCATTTGGATTTCATGTTTTCTCAGTATTGAAATAATTTAGAAGACATTTTTGGTAACTTTAAAATTAGCAGTAGCGTTTAGACAGATTAATATAGCACTTACGTACAAAACCCTTCAGAAAAACTAGTGGTTTTTTTTATATATGAAAATATTAAAATTCATCCAATTGCACCATTCTGTGCTCAAGTTTCTTAGCAGCCTAACTCTTAACAAAAAGATTCGTAAAACATGTAAGTACTGCCTGTTAGCTAAATTCTTCCTTGGTACTCCCTTTCTGTATTCTGTTTTGAATTTACATGAAACAGAGGGATGGAGCATCAATTTTTAGCTTGTTTTTCACAGACTTCACTGTATTTACAGTCTGATCAAATGAAGTAAGTCAGTTGTGTTACAACTGCCCTTCTAAGGGTAAAGGACCCGACCAAAGCAGAGAAACTGCTTCCTCTATTCAGACTATTTGTTTAGCTTGACAAGAAAAATCCACTCACGTACATGGTCCTGAGATGGATTTACCCAAATATTGAAAGCAGAGCAGTACACATCCCTAATGTTTGTTGACTTGATGTTAGGGAAAGGAGAGAATAAATAACGATGTTTGTTAATATCCTAGAGCTAGCACCTTGTCTCTTCAGATAGCCCTGTTTCTCCTGGAAAGGTAATGTAAGGGAGTGGAACCTATTTCTTCACCTTTCCAGAATCCATAAGCTAACTATTGAGGACGTTACACCAGATGACGAGGCTGACTATTCCTTCATCCCCCAAGGATTCGCTTACAACCTTTCTGCCAAGCTTCAATTTTTGGGTAAGTTCTCTTAGCATCTGCAACAGGAATTCCATAGGGATAAAAGATGGAACTAATCATGGTTATACCAGGAAGGAGTATGGAGAATCTCTTTCCTAATACCTTAAATGGGTGCATTACATTATTTTTGCCTGTTATTTTGTTATCATTACTACATTGTTTTAAAAAGCCTGTTTTCCAGTTTATTGCATTTACCTATAGATGTATATGCCCTGTAAGGATTTAATGATTAATAATTTTTAAATTATGTTTGGGGTGAGATGGTGCAAGAATTATGTTTTCAGATCTCTTTCTTCTAACCCCACATCTTTTTTTTTTTTTCCCCAGAGGTAAAGATTGATTTTGTACCAAGAGAAGGTAAGAACAACATTCATTGCTTATATGCAAGTAAACATGTTTTCAATAGCAAAGGAAACAGTGCATTTTCATTTTTAATGTGATGCATAAGTACTCACATCCTTTTCACACAGAACAATCAAACCATATTTAAAACTTTTTCTTTTACTTCTGTTATAGAGCCTCCCAAAATCCACCTGGACTGTCTAGGCCAATCCCCTGACACTATTGTCGTCGTGGCTGGGAACAAACTGAGACTGGATGTTCCCATATCAGGAGATCCAACACCTACTGTCATCTGGCAGAAAGTGAACAAGGTAATATGTTCAACAACTACACTCTGTTACAACAGGGTAATCTGGCACAATAGCTGAGGTAAGGAAGTGACAACAGGACACTGATTTTCTTCTCAAATTTATGTTTGATTTAAAGTTCTTATTTACAAGTATTTTCATGTTCCTTTTATTTATTTATTTTTAACTCAAGAAGAAAAACTAAATAGCTGCAATGCAGATCTTCAGGATTTAGCTGTTTTTGTGTGAGTCATCTTGAATTGCTCTTTTTATGAACTTGTGCCTCTCTTTCCTTCCAAAAGTAGGGGCTGGGTGTATATGAGTAGACATACACATATACAGACAAAAGGATACTACACAGGTTTATCCTTTCAGTATCTCAGAGAAAAAGAAATAAATGATCGGTCATCCTCATGATCTCACCTGACAGCATGGACATATTCTGGAGGCGGCAGTTTCTTTTTGTAGTCTTTCTCAAGAATTCTTTATAGTTTGTGAAAAAAAGTATTTGGTATAATGAAAACAGACAACACTTGCTATTTGCCCAATTGCAAAACATCAAAGAAAAGGTTTAGAATCCAGACACAAAGAGTCTAAGTAAGCTTCCTTTCTGGCCATCTCAGAATATCGACATCCCTCTCTAGTTATAACTAGTACTAAACAAATAATTTGCATGATATTCTATAACATCATTAAACTTCCCATAGGTAGCATGAAAAATACACAACTGTAGATGAAGTAATACTGCCAATTATATTTATTTCCCCAGTCTCATTTCTTCCTAATTTGGCAGCATTCTTTGTTCATGAGAGTGGGAAATATAGTAACATTTAGGACTTCTTTCTGCAATGCAGAAAAGCCACTCATCTCTTTTCAAGAAACCAAGGGCAACTTGTATGACTCTCCCATTCACAAGTTTCTCTGATGAAACAAAGGTTTCTCTCACGAAATGGAGACTGGGTATCAAACCTTACACCCTATTACTTCTAAGGTGTGAGATCTCAGCACACAAGTAAAAAGAGCCAGACTTCATTTGAAGGATGTATAGCACACACTAACTACTGAAATCCTAAACAAACAATAGCACAGCTTCAGAATACATGATGTGATGTATTACAGACCTGACTAGATTTCTGACTGTTAAAACATTTATATTGACTTACTATCCTACTGGTAAATAAGGAAGTTATTCTTACTCTTTTGTAGTTACACAAAATAACTATTACCACAGGACACAAACAGATTCACAAACGGTTACAATTCCACTGCAGAAATGTCATGCACCTTTGTTTATGAAACTGTAGGTTTGTTTTTTCTGACTTATCCTTCCTTTAAATCACTGCAGTCTGATACATCTACTTCCTTTTCTGCCTTTTATTTTCATACCTGTTGATTTCCTTCCCAGCTCTGCCTGCTCTCTCACTTTGCTCCTAACTTTTCTCACACCTCTAAGTTCAAGCACCCCAGCATGCCTATGGACTCTCCTCCTGTCTTACAGAAACAGCTTTACTGTTCTGCTCAGAAAGATTTAGCTATCTGTGGTTTCTTTGCTTATGTAGAAAGGTGACCTTATTCGAAGCAGTGAAGATTCCATGAGTCCCTCAGAAAACAGCAGTGATTTAAATACTGATAGTAAGGTAAGCTCCTTAATATACCTTTCTCAGGGCACCTTTATCAGAGTTAGGATCCTGCTGTGCTAGTCACTAGACAGGCATGTATGCTTTGTAACGCTTCTTGTTTAAAGTCTACAGATTTGTTGGCACATAAAGAATGCAGTGTTATAGACACACAGCAAAGCTCTTGTTTAGACCTCATAGCTCTGAGAAGAGCAGAAAGTTATCCCATATGACATTCTTAATTGACAAAAATCACACTGATACCATTAACAGTTACAAAGAAATATGGCAACTTTTTTAGAAGCAAATTATTCAAACCCATGTTATCTCATGCCAAATGTGGATACTGTTGAACCAGAATGTTGCAAATTCACATTCAAATGTTTGAGAAAAACCTTGTTTTTAAATTCTACCCAAATGTTATTCATGAAACCTTACATTGCAGTTATCCCAATTAGGAATTCACAGTACTTTGTAATTTCTTTGAAATGCAACTGTGTATGTGTAACCAGCAATGAATCCTGACAACCTGGAGACTTTCAGGATCAATTTTCCCCATAATTCTTGCTTTATTGTGAGCCATTTAGTCTGTATTTTCTCTTTTCTACATAAAAAAAAAAAAAAAAANNGTTTTCTAAAAAAAAAAAAAAAAAAAAAAAAAAAAAAGCTTGGAAGTACTTTCTTTATATCTTTTGACAAGTTTTGATAATATTTAATTATATGAAGAGTTTCACTAGCTTACATACAGACTCGTTAGGCTGCCCCTGGCACAACCCACACTGACTTTTCCCATTACTTTCGCTGCCCACAGCTTCTATTTGAATCTGAAGGCAGAGTTCGTGTGGAGAAGCATGAAGACCACTGTGTCTTCATCATTGAAGGAGCTGAAAAGGAGGATGAGGGTGTATACAGAGTTATAGTTAAGAACCCAGTGGGAGAAGATAAGGCTGATATCACAGTCAAAGTTATCGGTAAGTGAAGGCAATAACCAGAACATGAAAGTGTCTTGAGTTCAGTGAAACTCATCCAACTGTAAAACTGAGACAAGGCTTAAGGAAAAAAAAAAAACAAACAAAAAAAAAACAGTAAAGTATCATAAAGGCAGGAATACTAACAATCCTGGAACTCTGGAGAAGTATTTTTCACAGGTAGATGCCTGCTGTGTGAAACGGAAAGTGAACAACTCCCAGTAAAGATCCTTGTGTTTTCTCGTTAAATATTTCCAGTTTCAGGTGATCCTATCATTTAACAGAGGACATTCCCTTCTAAGGAATACACTTCATGGTTGTCTAAGATCAGAAAAACTTCCTGTCATTTTGTTGTGGTTAATGTTTTTAAACAAATATGACAATTCTACAAGCAGTAAACTGTTAACATGGAAAAAAGAGACACGGTATATCTGATACAAGATAAACAGATTGACATTGTGAGTCACAGAAGAGATGGGGGAAATATATTTTTGAGACAGTAATTAAAATTTTCACAGTAATTAACTTGCTTATAACCTGTCATTGACATGAGAAAAGATCAGGTTATAAGCAAACTTAGAATTGATAAAAGAAATTATTTTCATCTATAAGATTAAAACTCAGAATTTGCTTCTTAGATGAATACTACACTTCTTTTCATCTTTTATGAATATCTCCAAAATAAAATAAAAAAATAAAATCTGAGACATGCAGCCTTTATATAACAAAGTTTATTCTAGACACAATAGGAAACCCTGAAGCAAAACTTTTGCTGCAGAATTAAGAACAAATTACTAATAGGTATGGACTGCTGCTTCTCATTTAACTGGAGGACTGGTGAAGTTTTTTTCTAAAATACCCAGCGGAGTTCTGTCTGGTGGTTTGCAGTAAAAAAATCCAATAAATGAGCACGATGTGAGATTTTAATTCCTTACGGATGAAGATAAGAGGCATTCTCTGTCTAGGAAAGATCTCACTACATACCAAAGAGAGAAATACCAATGTTGCCTTTCACTAAAGTGGGTTCTGTTTGTTTGTTTGTTTCTTGTTTGTAGCATCAATATATGTCAGTTGTGGATGACTAAATGTAGTTTACCCCTATTAGTATACAGCTGATTTCCTAAGACCTTACATTTTGCAAAAAGGCATTTATGTCTGGAAAGAAAAAGAGAGCTGAACAATCAAAGTGTATTTCAGGGAAAACCATCCTAACCTGGAAGCATCAAAGAGCAGGATTTTCTCTGGACTAAAACAATGCATTCCATATTGTATCTACTGCTGCAATCTGACAAATCTGTATCATCTCTTTCAAAGCACTATGGTGATGAAAAAAATCCTGTGTCCCTGAACTACTACTGGGAAATTCCTCAGGATGGCTGATTTCTTAGATTTATGATACAGAAAAATATGTTAAAGAAATATATTTAATTGATTTGTAGACTGAAACGGTAATAACTCCCATGCATTCTGACATCTTCTTCAGATGTTCCCGACCCTCCAGAAGCTCCTACGATCAGCAACATTGGAGAAGATTACTGCACTGTGCAGTGGCAACCTCCTAAATACGATGGTGGGCAACCGGTACTGGGTAAGAAGTGCTGAAATACGAAGTCCCCAGCAGTCTCATCTATATTTTTTCTTCGCCTTTAAAATGATGTGGAAGGATTTCATAAGTTTATTGACACTAGGAAGGCTGACCCTCAGACACTAAGTAATACAGCAACACTTCAGTCTAGTTGCTGGCCCTTCAATATTGGGGTGAGGGTGCCCCCTACCTGTTCTATTTGAATCAGAGAAATTATTATAATTGCAACTTAGAGAAGGTGATACTGAAAGCAGCTAAAGTTCAGCATTTCCATTCAGGACTGAAATTTTATGTCAGTATACAGGCCTTTGGACTTGCTTAGGAATAACAAAGCAGAGCGGTGGCTGCATGAGTCATAAAGTCCAGCAATCTCAAGAACTCATGCAATATATAGGGTTCTTTTTAGAAAACTGCTTCATAATTCTACTTCATATACAGCCACATGCCATGAGTCACAAACACATTTCAATCTCTTTAACAATTTTTAAATCTGTACTAAAATCCAGAGGCCAAAAGCATCATGTGATACAGCAAACAATGCTGATCATAGAATCATAGAATGGTTTGGGTTGGAAGGGACCTTAAAGATCATCTAGTTCCAGCCTCCCTGCCGTGGGCAGGGACACCTCCCACTAGACCAGGTTGCTCAGAGCCCCACCCAGCCTGGCCTTGAACGCTTCCAGGGAGGGGGTATCCACACCCTCTTTGGGCAACCTGTTCCAGTGTCTCACCACCCTCACAGGAAAGAATTTCTTCCTAATATCCAGCCTAAATCTCCCCTCTTCCAGAGTATGGCCATTACCCCTCATCCTGTCACTACACGCCCTTCTAAAGAGTCCCTCCCCAGCTCTCCTGTAGGCCCCCTTCAGGCACTGGAAGGCCGCTATCAGGTTCCCCCAGAGCCTTTTCTACTCCAGGCTGAACAACCCCAGCTCTCTCAGCCTGCCTTCATAGGGGAGGTGCTCCAGCCCTCTGATCATCTTCCTGGCCCTCCTCTGGACCCCCTCCAACAGCTCGATGTCCTTCTTGCATTGGGGGACCCAGAACTGGACGCAGCACTCCAGGTGGGGTCTCACGAGAGCAGAGGGGCAGAATCACCTCCCTTGCCCTGCTGGCCATGCTTCTCTTGATGTGGCCCAGGATGCAGTTGGCTTTCTGGGCTGCAATCAAGAATATCATCAATTCCATGGTAAGTTCTCCATAAGAGATGGTGTTTGTTAGATAAAACTCCCTGTTTTCCTCAGAAGAAAACTGAAACTGGAGTCTCATTAAAAACACACACACTGAAACCTATATGGATATTGCACGGTTAGAAATGTTCTAAAATTATTTTAACCCCTGGCACAGTATCTGAGAGAGTCTGTATTTGCTTTTGGATATTTTAGAATCATAGAATATTTGGAGTTCATTCTCTCCCACCTCATTTAATTCAATAGAAGTTACCTGTGCAGAAATAATAAAAAAAAATATACTACTGGGCTAGTCCTTTGTGGTCTCAGCTGTTCTGACAGGAAGCAAGCAAGATGTTAACAGTTCAAACCATTTCGTGCAAAGATGCATAGCAATAGCTGTCACCACAACCAACCCCACCCCTTGACTACGCAAAGCCCATGATTTGGTTTTGTACAGTTGTCACGATGTACATTTCAGAAAGTTCTTTTTTTTTGGTTTGTTTTCATTGTCAAAATAATGATTTTGTTAATGTTCCACCAACAACCATTTGCAGTACATGAGGAAGTTTCTTCAGTTAGCACAGGACTATGCTGCTAACTGAGCTAGAGTTGAACAAAATCCAAGCAGCAGCACTAGCCATCCAAAATAAATAAATAAATAAATAAAACCCTTGCTATAAAAGCAAGTGTAAAGGACAGGAGAAAAAGAAGTATGCGTTCTTATCGGTCTTCATATTGTTACAGATACTGGCATTCTGTATCTGCATCTAACAGATACAGAAATACACACCCTGTCTTCACTGTCACACACCTTTCATGGGGGTCTCATATTTCTACGTTGCTAAAGCAGTATCTTTATCATGCATTCTGTGCAATTGAGGACATAATCTACCTTATCAAGTGTCACCAACTGAACCAGTATGGTCTTTTTATCTCCATTTTACTTTTTTTTTTTTTTTTTTTAATTGTAATTCTGGTATGCCATGGTGTGCAAATTCCTCAGTTCTGATAGGAAAGTACACCTATTGATAATGGCAGAAAAACAGAAATGGAGTTGCCAAAACTTCTCCCTGTCCCCAGTGAAAAGAGAAAAAAGCAGGAACATGTATGCCATAGGTTCTTTGCTTACAGCATTTGAAAAAAATGTTTAAAAAGCTACTGAAAGTGTGCCAGGAGCAACTTTTCACGTTAGAAGTGATGATACAACCTGTCACCGCAAAGGAGCTTTCGCCACTCATTTCCCAAAATGTTCTATAGACTCCCATGCCTGTCTGTGCCTATTGTTCTCCACCTCCTTCAAGGCCCTGTAAGTATGAATCATGCTTCTCAGGTATACCAAAGAGATATCTGAAAGTTTGATAGCCACAGCCTTTGTGAACAGAAGGGACTGAACTGCTTGACCGCTTGACCTACACAGCTCAATTCACAAGTCTTCCCAATTTGTCTGCTATACTCCTTCCTATACTACTGTAGCCGACCACAGTTACAGACATATCCTCTGTAGACCGCAGGTAGAAATGCATGTACAATACATATAAATACATGGTATGTGTAAATCACTATTCAGTGCATTTTCTGATTATACACTACACAGCTGTAAGATTAATAGTTTTAAAAACAAAATCTGTTTGAAAGTAGTCTACGTGCATCACACTCAGGTGTACCATCTTCAACACTGACAAGAAGCAGAAAATAAATGTAACTAGACATAAAGAAACAGTTGATAATCCTTTTGTAGCAGGTCTAAGCTTTCTGAAAAGTGTATCTTTAAAACTGAAGTTTCTCTCTTAACTCTATCTGGTTTACTGCTGAAAAACCAGTGTGGTAGTGTGGGAAAGGCTGTACGTCTTTAGATGTACTGAAGACTACATGTAAGCTATTCTACATGTATGTTCTGCAGTGCAGCCAGCTATCCTGGCTTTCTGAAATCATGCAGGTTCAATTTCCTTCACAAGGGAATGAGAGCAAGGAAAATGGTGCATGGCCAGCACTCAATCCACTGCAGGGCACAGTTGGGATCTGCTCTCAGTTCTGGGAAGTACTCTGCAATTCCACCGCTTCGTAATGGATGCAGAGATCTAGCACAAGTTATTTAATGACTCACTTGAAAGCAAAAATTAAGGGAAATATCGAACTGTTCTTCCTACTAATGTTTCACACTGGGATTGATGCTGTTAGTGAAGAATAGTGAATTGCTACAGAATGTAAGAACTTAATTTTTTAACTCATCTTACACATTTCAAGGCAATTTCTCCTTCACTAAAAGGGTTTTCTGTTGAACTGCTGGGTCTCATGTCCATCTCTGACAGTAGGAGAGAATGACTGCACCTCTCACCAGAAATGATTTACCATTTATACCAGTTCTACTAGTATCTCTATTTTGTATGCAATAGAGTAACATTATTACATAGCATGCAAAACATACCTGAAGCCTAATAACAAACAGGCAATTCTAAATGAGTCCTGAAAAGTATAATTGTTCAGATAAGAACATCAGACAGAAAGAAATTAATAAAAAAGGAAAATGAAGGAAAATACCAAAGCTTCTCACAAGTCATTTATATGCAATAACTCTGGATCGTATTTGGCTTTTTGCTACACAGAACAAAAGGTTATTTTTTTTTTTTCTGCATGTGAAACAATACTTTGCAGTTCCTTTGTATAACAAGAGATATTCCTTCNCAGAACAAAAGGTTATTTTTTTTTTTTTCTGCATGTGAAACAATACTTTGCAGTTCCTTTGTATAACAAGAGATATTCCTTCCAGGCTATATTTTAGAGAGAAAGAAGAAGAAGAGCTATCGATGGATGAGACTGAATTTTGACCTTTTAAAAGACCTAACCTATGAAGCCAAGAGAATGATTGAAGGAGTAGTTTATGAGATGCGGATTTACGCTGTGAATTCTATTGGCATGTCCCGGCCAAGCCCTGCCTCACAACCCTTCATGCCAATTGGTGAGTTCTACCACACTCTAAGTTATTTCTAGGAAAAAAAAACAAAAAAAAAACAAAAAAAACAACACAACAAGAGGACAATTTTCACCTCTCCCCTTCAACTGTCCTTATACATAAAAAGAACGCTTTAGGAAAGAAGCTATTCTATATTTAATCAGCTTTTTCCTTTGTCATCTTCATCTTCTCCCTCTCTCATTTCCCCTCCTGCAAAGCACACAGGTTTCAGTTTCATGAAATTGCTGATCAATTTTTAGTTGTTATAATTAGAAGTGTGAGAGTCAAGCTGGATCTGGAAGGGAGGATAACTAATTGACAGAAATCTCCCTATCCCTCTCAACTTCCCCCACTGCCTTATGGGTGCAAATATCACAGTATCCCATCCAGTACTCCCTTAATCCTGGCCCCCTCCAAAGCCAAAAGGATAGCTGATTAAGAAAATATTTAAGGAATGGTTTTCTATAAATAATCCTTCCCATCGCAGCAGTACCGTGTCTCCTGCAGTCTCCTAGCAGGAGCAAACTAAGACAGTCCTCAGGAAGCCTGCCTGCCTGCTAAGAGCTTTAGAAAGAAGAGCCACAAAAATACAGCTAGCTGGAGATTAAAATGACTAGAGTTGCCAAATCTACAAATATTGGTGAAGGGGGACAGCCTGCCGAAGGAGACGATGTAAAAGCAGATGATGCAGTGAAGGGGTCAGAGGGAAAGGATGAACTGCAAGAAGGGTCTCTTAAATCTGGATTTCAAATACAAAACAGCTGGTCTGCAACAAAAGAAGGCAAACGAAAGGCTTCAAGAGGAGCTACTGGAAAAAAAGGTCCAAAGTTTTCAAGGGATAGGCAGAGTTTTACTTGATTAAGGATAAAGTTCACACTTACTGCTTCAGAGAAGAGGTTTGGGGTTTCG
>VXAV01001199.1:0-15960 GCA_013399715.1 Alectura lathami
GCACCCCTCTGGTGCCAATTCTTTCATCTCCAAGAACAAGTTATTTGTTCTGCTTTTGACACAATTCTAGGGACTACTGTTTTCTGGAACCACCGGCCTGTAGTCAAACCAGACTGCAACACACCAACAGACCCCAAGTATGCAGGAAAGAAACGTGGGGAAGAGAAGGGATTGAAAAGACTAACAGACAGTCTGACATACATGCTTGGTATGGTAGCACACTACCACTTACGCCATGAACAGCGGCTGGCAGACTTCCTGAAGAAAACAAAAATCACTACTGTTCATTCTCAGGTAACTTCCTCAGCACTGAGTTATCACGTCAGTTTCTCTCTTCTACGCACTTCCTCCAGTTCACTGAGCCTTGACTTCCTTTCTAGACAGGTACATTCTTAAAAGGAAAAATGTGAAGATTTTCTCTCTCCCCTAGCTCACAGTTTGGCAGCTAAGGCTTTTTTTCATGGTGAAGCGATAACTGGATTTAAATTTCTAAGGGCAGGAGATTCGTTCCTTCTCCTCCACATTCTGAGCAGCTGTCTGTATACAAAGCTAATGTACAAAACGAGGTACTGTTGTCATCCTCCCTTGCTTTTGCCCTGCTGTCCACCATGAATTGTACTTCTGAGGACACTCAAGCTGCTAGCTCGGCAAATGCCTACTTTGTTGAGAACCTCAGCAGACAGAGACAATTCATTTCTGTGTATTAACCAGGATTCAATTAATTTCTGCTTAAACTCAGCCTTTACAATGCTGCAGAACACTAGTACATATTCAGAAGCAAAATTTCTCAGACCAGGGATATCTGTTAAAACTGCTTGCTCACTAGACAGCACCTGACCAGGTCTTGTCACGCCCACATTTTAGAACAGGCTGGAATGCAACACAGTACACAACAAGGTCCAAAATATCACAGGTTACATGCTCTGATACTTCAATACTTGACTATTAAATTCTAATAACATGCTTCTAATGTAGATTTTTGTATGTAACTTCTAAAAAAGAAAACAAAAAAAGCTTTTCATATGGCCTCAAACAACCATGTCAATTATCACGTTGATTATATGATTATCATCTGATTTAAAATCTTTACATCTATTCAATACTCATTGCAAGTGATGGAGCTGAATAAAAACAGAACTAACTTGTCGTGCCATGATCAGAAACACAATATTTCAGTTAGTTTTAGGTGTACTAGATGGTAGCAGAAATCTGTTGAGATTTCTGATGGCTACACTTCTCTTTTCAGCTCCACTGACCTGTCCTCTTTTGTCTCAGACAAGCTGGAAGCAAGCACTATAAGAAAATCCTCAATTTACCCATGAAGCCTAAGGTTCAGGTACGCACATCTGGCTTCTCTGCCTAAATGACACAGACACAACTCCTCTACTCGCTCTTCACTTTCTGAAGACACAAAGCATAATCAGTTATTGGTTCGACTGACAGGAGCTGAAAAGGGCTGAAACATTCTCAATGCTCAGTAAGGGTGGTGCAAGTGCAGGCTGATTAGAAAAAGTTCTGATAAGTTCAAATACGCTCAGCAAAAATAGCCTGACAGTAGTGGGGAAAAATTAATTGCTGAACATATTCAACAACTTCACAAGTTTCAAAGGCATTCTAGCTTCATAAAATACATCACATTTTCAACAAGGTGAAAACATATCTCCAAAGTATGATTAAGATGAGAAAAACAAATGATTTTTCAAACCTCTGTCTCTGGGTAGCAATAAAACTTTCTCAATAAACTCAACAGAACTCATTATGAGTCAGTTGCTTAGCATTTTAATGTGAAAGTATTACAAATCTGAAACATCTATAAATAACGTAAGGTAAGGAAACCTGAGACAACCTCAGTAAGCTGAACCTTGAGACTATCTGGAGGGCATGACCTGAATTTCCTGGAGAGTATGCCTTCAATACTGTCCTACACAACTCCTCAGGAGAGGCTGGAATGGAGGGACCAAGTGGAAAAAATTGCCAAAAAAAACCCCAACATTTTCTGTCTCTTTCTTCATATTGCTAAGGAACATTATCTCACGACAACAACATTAGAAGGAAATATATCCTTAAAATAAATTACACAATTCATCTTCATCCACTGTTAAGAAGGGTCCAGGGATCAGCTCAGCTACCCTTAAGAAAATGTAGCTCTGACTTCAGAGATAAAGAAGAGACAGGCAGAAAGTACTGACTGAAATCACAGCTCAACAATAATCATTAAATAAAAGCACCTGAAATTGTACAATAATTATCCATATGAATGATAGGATGAGACTGCTTCTTACACAAAGTTCTCATCAGTGTTATGATTTTGGCATTTTTACTCTCCTCTCCACAAGAGCTGCAACACTATTCATTAAAATAGATATGTTGCTTTCAAAATGGTTACCACACAGTAAAAAGAAAATAGGTACAAAGAAAGGATTTAAAGAACTTCCAGAAATGATGGCCAAAGCAAGGTGGGGGTCAGAACAATATACTTTTCAAGGCATTGTCCTTTCCCCAGACAGACAGATATGTTAATTTAAATTAGAACAATTTAATCATAAAATTGAAAAAAAAAAAATTTAAACACAGGATTTTGTAACAGAAAGGCCAAAGGAAATATTATTTACTCTGTAACTTTAATCCATCACAAATCCAGAANACAACCAATCCACGAGCAGCATGGAAACAGAATTTGTACCCTAAAGTACCAGAAGTGTACTTTTTTACATAAAAGTGGATCACTAATTAAATTACGATTTTTCTACACTGATAGTTAATGCTAGCTTTTATCCAAGTCTGACCCCCAACAAAATTACTCAGCCTTCAGATCAAGACATCACATTCCATTTACAGAAGCACTTAATACTGCTTTAGTTAACGTAACTTTGATTAGAAAAAAAAATAGGTGCCACTCCCTTAAAATGAGGGATCTTTTTAATTAATTTCTTGTAAGTAACATAAGCAGAAAGTTTAGAAACAGGCCAATGGTCTTCAATGCAAATATACAAGTACACTGAAGTTTGCAAACAACAGTCCAAAATCAAGTACCAAGAGCATGTGTTGTTTAATTACCCATAGTGACAAAAGCAAAGCTTTCATACCTGCACCTGGAATGATTGCCAACTTTGTTTCAACTAGGCCCATCTTAGCAGAAGAGGCTAAAAAAAAAAATAGAAATGTAAACAAGTATTTTGCTACATTCTATAGGAAAACAATTTGCAAAATATCTAATAACCACCTACTAGAGTGTCAACTTGCTATATTTCCTTCACAAAAAACAAATCACATCACAAACATGTTCTTATAAAAAAATATTTAAATAGATTTAACTGATCTGTCTTTATTAAATGATCCCATCAAGGCAAGTTCTGTACATTATTAGTTTCCACAACACAAGCTATCAAAGCAAATAAGAATAAAGTAAAACGTAGCAAAAACACTCCAGCTATCAATGTTGAATGTTATGAAACTAAATATCAGCAAGTACTTCAGCCAGGTTTCTGCTAAATGCCTTTAAAGTAATTGGTGATAAACAACACTAGAAAACAAAATTAGTTTTATAAGACTGTTGCCAAGGCAAAGATTAGTCAAGCCTTCTGGAGTACTAATATCCCTATGTTTTCAGACTTACCTGCTACTCTTATGTCACAGGCTAAAGCAAGTTCTAGACCACCACCCAACGCAGTTCCATCTATTGCAGCAATAGTTGGTACTGGAAGATTAGCTGCAGAAAGAACAAAAGTACCATTTCACATCAGTGTCATGAAAAACACCTCTGAAACACTACTGCATTTTGTTCAACGTACAGAAGTACAGTCACACTACAGGGAAAAAAAAAAAGCATAAAATAATACAGGACTAACAATTCAGCAAAAAACAACTTGACCTTCCCCCTTAATTATTCGGTATCTGAATTGTTTTGTAAGTGTTTTTCTGCAGCTTCCACTCACTTTTTTTACAAAAATGTGAACCGTAAACTCCAAAAATACACATTGAAGAGAAAAACAACAGAACAGGAACACTTCAAGAGACATACACATACATTCCCAGTTGAAATACAGATGTTCTATCACATCCAACTGGGATGATGGCGTAGCTGGAAGCGCTGTATTCCCAGATGCGGTGTGGCTGCCACTACTGCCCCTTTCTGCTATAAAGCAGCAGCTAGCAGTTTAATGGAGTGCGGGAAAGCTTTCGGTCTGACAAACAGATGCACATGCTGCCAATATACACAGCAGGTAACAGGGCTGCAGAGGCCTGTGGGACCATGGCACGATTTGTATTTAATTTATCAACAGTGTTCTGACACAGAGAAATGCAGTATTAAACTTTATTATTTTCCACCTCCAACAACTTTAAGTTCTTTTCTGCTCTCTGCACCATGAGCTCTAAGAAGTCTGACGAAAAATGTGTTTTTATTTAAAAAATAAACTCATCTATAGCAGCTTTCTCTACATTTAATAGTATATTTACAACCAGACATCAAAAATTTTAAACTATACTCAAACGATATTTGAATAGTATGTTTTTCCTACTAAAGTTTCAAAAATACTCAAAAGCTGAAGATCAGCTGAACGCTTAGCTATACAGCTTGTTGAAATGCTAAACTAGCTCTTGACAGCTATTTTTCTACAGATACTTCTTCTACAGATACTAAGAAAATATTTGTTTCAGTTTTTCAGCTACTTTAATTCAATAACCAGTTTATTCAATCTTAGCTGGAAATTAAAAGAATTTAAAAATTGCTGGCTAAATATAAATGAAAATGAGGTGTGACAGACTGTTGTCTCCAATTAAAATATAAAAGGATAAAGTAACCTGAAATGATTATTTTAATGCATTAATTACAAATAATATCTCCTGGTTAGTGCAATAATTCTAAAACTAGAATTTGTTCCACTAAGCTTACCTTTTTCTTTTCTGACAGATACATTTTAGATAACTTGTTTTTTAAAATGAATGAAATCTTAATGCATATCACTATGAATTAGCTTGTATACAAATAGGTAGTCTCCCAATGGTTAAGAAAACAAAGTATTAAATTAAACGAAACACTATTTTTAGTTGCTAATCAACATCCTTTTATGTAAATTAACATTGAATGAAAATCCAACTGTCTTTAAAACAGTAACAAAAAATTAGCAATGCTATTCAAAATTACGATATTTTAAATCAAAGAGTCTCAGCTGCTAGTTCAGATCAAGATTCAAATTGTCTCAATCAGCTCCAGTGTCAAAAGAGCCTCCTGATTACTGCCTGAAACACTAAGCACTTGCAGTCATTTAAAAGAGGTGAAGGCATCCGTTACATATGTCATCTACCACAGATGGCACCGGAGACTGAAGAACAGTGGTAAAATCTGTTCTCCCTCTACCTGCTTACTCTTAGTTACACGTGAAGGCAAGAAGTGAAGACAACTCTAACTTCTAGCAGGGTCAGGATGCTGTCACCATGAAGAGTTTCCTGAACAGTCTTGCAATCCAAGTTCAGAGCTGATACAGGCAGCTTTTCTCTTAAAGGAATCTATCTTCACTACAGGTAAATTATCTGCCTGAACACAAAGGCATGCTCACAACTAACAGTAGTTTCCAGCGGTTACTACCTGTATCTGTGTTCAATTTCTGAGAGACTAGCACACCACTGACATTTCTACAGTGTTCCAAGGCAGCCTACTTTCTGTGTGATAAATAACTTCCAGTTTAAGATATGGAACAATTCAAGTACACCATTGGACACAGAAATTAAAAGGAGAATATTATAAATCAGCTCGCTTCCAACAATTACAGCCAGCAGTCCTAACAGTAAACACCAAAATTTATAATACTGAGACAGAAAAGGTAGTCTGATATCATGTTAGAATTATCACTTCCCAATTAT
Organism: Alectura lathami; assembly: GCA_013399715.1. NCBI lineage: Eukaryota > Metazoa > Chordata > Aves > Galliformes > Megapodiidae > Alectura > Alectura lathami. The sequence goes on from VXAV01001199.1 coordinate 5,863, forward strand.
ATTAAAGGATCACGTGACGTGGATCACGTTGACAATAAATGAATGATAGAACACAAATTCCTTACAAGAGCTCGGTGCTGAGGACAAACATTTCAAAATATTTAAAGTAACTAAATCTCTTTAACATTGTTTTGTGAATTAGTAAAAACAGTCATATGGAAATAAATTAGCAATTGCTCTAAATTATAAACTGAGTTTCTAAGTCACTAGAACTTCATATTGAGGGTAAAGCTGCTTGGAATATAGGGTTAATGTGGGAAGCTTTTGGCAGCAGGGGGGCTACAGGGATGGTCTGCGTGAGCAGAGCCCAGCACCGCCCCATTCCCTGTTCCTCTGTGCCCCTTGCAGGCAGGAGGTAGAAAAGGGTGGATAATTATGTTTACCTGAATAATTTGAACGCACAACAGTCATAACAGTTCATCTCATAACAAAAACTGAAGAGATGTTTGACAAATCAAGCCCAATAGACTTGACTAAGTTGTATGCACTCAAATTTTAAGAATTGCAAATTACAAAAATAGACAGGTCAACATCCACAATGACTCTACATGGCAAGACTCATTTGCACAAAGTGAAAGGCAAAAGCTATTTAAAGCTTTGTCAAGAAACTCAGTGGATTTTATTTGCAAACATCCTGCAATTTCGTCATGTTAAAAAAAAAAAAAACAAATTTCAGGCAATTTTTGTACTATTGATTGTTAGTGCTAGATTCTAGATCTGATATGGGTTTATCTATGTGTAATCATAAGCTGCAAAGTCAAGTCCTCAAAAGGAATAAAAAAAATAGAATGCACATCACACAGACAAGGGTAGACCATGTACATACACAGATTAATGTTGTTAGTTAACAAGGACTAAGGAATAAATAATATTAAACAGTAGTTCAAAGGTAAACAGTAGTCAGAGGATTGCACTGACTACTACAGTGTGTAATGTGAAGAACACTAAATACTAAGGCAGTTGATACAATGAATTCATAAAGGATTACTTCACACACCAAGGGTAAAACTCACTGCATCTTCTGTATACACACTTCTGCGCAGCATAAACCCAAACAAGAGCCAATACTCATGTTCTACTCTAACATCAATGCTTAATGACAATATGGAAAATGAAGGTTCTAAGTACAAAAACATAAAAGAAAAGCCCATTTCAGTATATCTTTGTTTTAAGTCAGCTAAAGAGCCAGATTTAACGTACACACACACACACAAAAAAAAAAAAAAAAAAAAAAAAAAAAAAGTATTCCTATATTTGAGATGAAAGCAACAGAAGCAGAGTTCAGACTAGCTGAAGAGAACTTCCTTTCTGCTTGGAGATGATTATGTGATGAATGAAAGACCAGTACACAAATACAGTTCGGATCCTTAGGATTCAACCAAGAAGTAGTTTCTCAGATGTGTGTCACAAAGCCCACACAAACAACTTATATCCTGCAGACGCTGACAGTCCCCAAAGAAAGCAGAAGTTAACCTAGATTCTAGTGATCTGGATCTTACATTACGATGTAGTCTTCTGACTAATTCATTAATAATCCTGTATAACACTACAGCTACGTAAGGAAACACCTGATTAGAAACTGGATTACACTTGACACTTTATTAGTAACTATGAGGCAATCTCTTTTCATTCCTGCACAACCCCACTTTCTCATTATTGACAACTACATGGATTGATCAACTGGGAAAAATCTCCTTTCCCCAGATATTGAAGAAATAAGGAATTAAGGAAGGAGTGTGAAGAAATAGTAAGTATATACATACAATACAAACAAATACAGACAAAATGGCAACCACTTATACAGTAAAGTATCTGTGTTTATGAATCATTTAAAATGCACATTCTTCATAACTGGCAACAAAGACATTCTCCAGGCAGCGGTCAAGAACTCAGAGAAATATCTATCACTACTGTCAGTCCTTTACTCAGGGTTCCTCAAATGTGCAGAGAAGGAATGATATGGTTAGAGTTCCTTATTAACCAAAACTGCAAATTTTCTGGTTTACAAGTTAGGAAAGATTCTTTAAATGTACAGAGATGTAAATACAAATTTTGACTCAGCATTAGTGATTATTTAAAACTATATGCTATCTTGCTATTAATAACCAGGAATGGATAATTATTTTAAAACCAAATTAAAAAGATTATACCTAAAAGTTCATACCCTGTAAACTCCATATAGACTTCTCTTCCACAAAGTACAGCATATACTTTGTCTTGTAAAATCTGATATCAAGTCACAACAACTAAATTTACCTACGTTTTCAGTTGCAAGTACTGCCATTAGTAAAAAAAAAAAAAAAAAACACACACAATGAAATCCTGCTTCAGCAAGCACTTTCATTCCCTTTGCAAGGTAACTAAAACACAATGAAAATCAGCCAATATCTGTGATAACATACGAAAACGGCTAAAAGAGACTGCAATAGCTGTCAAACCTTCCTGTATCAGCTTGAAGGCAAAGGAGATTGATAAAATGATTTTGGACAAGACAAGTAATGCTTTTCTTGTCATAATTGGAAAAAAAAAATGTTATTGCACATAACTTATGTATTTACATCTGTTTAAAAAATAGACACATATCTCCGTTTATAAAACAGAGCTTTTATAAAACCCTTTACCTACAATCCTCTGTTGTCAACTCTGTCAAAATTCTCTTGTACTTTTTTACACTATATAGGATACTTTGGGCATTTCATTTATCTTCAGTGATAACTTCAGTCTGACAGACAGATTCTTTAGTTTCTTCATGTTCCTTCTCATAGTTTTATAATGTCCCCAGTAAATCAAAAGTGAAATAAATCTTAGATGTCAGAATCTACTTTCTGTGCAAATAAAGTTTTGGATATAAGAAAAGTCAAAAGTATTTCTTTCTTTCTGCATTTTATCCTTTCTAAACACATTTAAGAACTTATTCCTCACACAAACAGCACACCACATATTCCAGTATATTAATTTACAAAACAAAAGAAAAATGCCGGGGATAAGTTATTTCAGTTATATTTTTACATTCTAATTCTATGCCCATTTTTTTCTTCCTTATAGAGCATAAAGAAAATGCAATTCAAATACCACCATAACAGTAATCACTAATAATTACAAGACTCGATTGGGACAAGATTTTTGTTTGTTAATTGTTTAACTGTTCAATAACCATTATGAAGGTAACACATGCTTTATTACCAGTAGAATTCTTGTTTGACACAATACAAGGAAAATCCCTTAGACTGCGATCATTTTAGCAGAACAATTCTTTTTCTTCTATATCTATTTTCAGCATAATTTCATATATCTACTTTCCCTACTCTAATGCTAAAATATATTTATTTCTAAATTACCTTTACGTATTATGAAATACTTTCAATTAGCTCATTCACCAAACACTACAGAGGAAACAGTCTATACCTCTAGTATCATCAGAGCAGTTCTGGCCAATCTCAATAACCAGAACATACTTAGGCAAAAACACATGTGCTATAAAAGACTTCAACACGTTATTCAGAAGTTAAAGCCTACAGTGGGGCCTAAACAATAAGCTTAGGATTTCCTGGATAGCACTGAGCAGCATACTACTTCATGAACCACGTCAAGAGTTGCTATATTTTCAACAACAATTGGTTCTAGAAACAGGGCTAGTCTGAGACAACAAAAGTAAAAGAGCTAAAAAATGAGTCCCTCTCCTTCAGAAACGCAATGGAATGGAAGAGCAGAGACACTGCTAGTGACCAGCCACCAAGTGGATGAAGCCACATTTACTACAACACTTTGAGCTCTGCCATTCAGCCAATTCATCACCCACAGCAGCATCAACCTGCTCAACTTACACTTTGACAATTTGTCCAGAAGTATGCCATGAAGTACAGTATCAAAGGCCTTACTAAAATCCAGAAGGATTAAATTCACTGCCGTCCTTTCATCCACCTTCCTTACTGCATAAAGATAACAGATTGCTAAGTCAGGAGTTTCCCTTCATGAACTCGTATTGACTATGTTTGATAACACCTGTGTTCTTTAAGTGCTTTTCAGTATCCTCCAGAATAATATTTTCCATAACTCTTCCAGGTACTGAGGTTAGACTAACAGCTCATTTAGCTTATAACAGCAATTTCAAACCCTAGCAGGGTGAGGGTGGGGCAGAGTTTCCTAATACATCAAACATAACATGGCTGCTTAGAGAAGGAAGACAAGCCATGGATAGCAGGTCATACCAGAGGCCATTTTTAACAGTCAATGTGCAGACTAGCTATGTTAATGTCAATAAACCATTTGGTCAAGCAGTACCCTTCTTTTGATAAAATAACTTTTTGTAACGGACAACTAAAGACCTCTGTTGAAAGAACTGCTTCTTTTTCTCACAGACCAGCATTTGGAGTTACTACCAGAACAGAAACCAAACCACAGCTGAAGCTATGTTAACTTATGTCAAGGCTATGCAGCACTGACAGAGACCATGAATTGAAAATGCAAAGCGATCTCCTTCTTCAATCCTCAGATCTATGAGGAAGGACAATCAGTTCCTGAGTTCTTCTGGTCCAGTTTCTCAATTTTATATATGTATATTTTTAGGAAGTTATTATTACAGAAAAAAGTGTATTAACTATTGTGGAAGCAATACTCTCATATAAATAGACAATAAACATCTTGGTAGAAAAGTTTAATGTAGCATTCATTGGCTTTATAATGGTAGAGAATCGAGCATTGTGTTTTTTAATTAAAAACAATCTTATTTGACAAAGCCCATAGTTTTAGCTCTGCAAGGACAGCACTGTCTATTTAGGAAACAGACAATACTTAGTCAAAGGGTATCTTAAATTAATTAAATGTCAAGAGAAGCAGTAAATTGAAGCTACTACTGGAAAACAACCAAGAGATCAGCAATATATTCAGAATGCTAGCAGTCTTGGACTGTTTTAACTATGCTATGCACTTAAATGAGCAGAAAACAAGTAATGTAGCAAGAGAAATACTGTGCCAAAATCTTCCTTCCAGTTTCAGCAACACAGGGAGACTATGATGCCTGAGGTTGGTTGCTATGCACGGCACAGCTAGCTACACATCTGTCCTTTTAGAAGTTTGATTTCTATCTGCTATATTTCATTCAGTTTCCCAGTGGATGCCTTTTTATGTTATAGTATACATCTACTCTTCTCTAAGAGAGAAGCTCACAGTTCTCACCGGATTTCTATACTATAGGATTCTATCTTTCCTGCTCAGGTTAACCTCCAGCACACATTAAGACAGATTTGGTCAATGTTACATAAGCACTGGTCCCTGGAAAAAGTAGTCAGGACATAAAAAGTGTGTTCAAAACAGAATATGATGTATATGACAGGACATATGATATTGATATGATTTATCTGTAACAAGAGCACAAAGATGCATAGTTGGAAGTAAAAATGTCTAAGCATATAATTTCTTACTTAAGACTAGTCTCGCATTGCTCATTTCTACATCACTCAAAAACCTTACCAAACATTACCTTGGGCAATACAATTCACTTACTATTTTTTTAACTACCCAGCATTCATTCGCAGTATATCTTCCTAAGGTGACAATTTTCTATCAAGTTAAAATAATAGTTGCTTCATAAGATGACAAATTAAGATTTTACTTATGTTTTGTGCATCTTCCTAAGCCTAATCACATTCATTTACATGTCTCTGCCACTAGCAGTGGAAAGCAACTTTCTGTAAAGTGGGCTTCTACTATCCTTCATTTGGCAAGGGAACATTGAATTCTGTCCAAAATACTCAATCACTAACACAACCTGCAGAGAAGTAAATACTGTAGCTACGATTTTGAATGTTAACATGGCTAATTCACACACTTCTGGAGCTCCAAAATAAGTAATTACTTCATCTGGACAAAATATTTACACTTTATTTAGACTCTTTACATGATTTATAATTCTAAAATCATATTCACTAAAGGAAAAACACTTTTTAAAAGGGTGAACGATTGGCTGAAAGGTCAGGCTCAAAGAGTTAAAACAAATGCAGTTATATAAGGCTAGTGGCCAGTCATTAGTGGGGCTCCCTAGAGCTTGATTTTAAGGCTGTTTCTCTTCAGTATTTCTATGAAAGATCTGGTGCAGGACTCAAATGTAAGACTAAGTAATTTTGCAGATGATACTAAATTAGGAGGAACTGTTGCCTGTCTCAAGGGTGGAGAGGTCTTGCAGAGAGATTTTGACAGACTAGAGAGCTGGAAAATCACCAGTCCCATTAAGTTTAACATGAGAAAGTGCCAAATTCTGCACTTGGGACAGGGCAGCCCTGGCACTATGTACAGGCTGGGGGACAAGAGGCTGGAAACCAGCCCCATGGAAAGGGATCTGGAGGCTCTGGCTGACAGCAAGTTGGACACGAGCCAGCAGTGTGCCCTGGCAGCCCAAAGGGCCAACCGTGCCCTGGGGTGCACCAGGCCCAGCACTGCCAGCCAGGCAAGGGCAGGGATTGTCCTGCTCTGCTCTGCCTGGTGCAGCCTCACCTCGAGCACTGGGTGCAGGTCTGGGTGCCACAATATAAGAAGGACACAAAGCTATTAGAGAGCTTCCAAGGGAGTGATACACAGATGTGGAAGGGTCTGGAGGGCAAGACGTATCAGGAGTGGCTGAGGTCCCTTGGTTTGCTCAGTCCAGAGCAGAGGAGGCTGAGGGGAGGCCTCATGAAGGCCTACAGCTGCCTCACAGGGGAGAGGAGGGGCAGGCGCTGATCTCTGCTTTCTGGGCACAGCAGCAGGACCCAAGGGAATGGCATGGAGCTGCGTCAGGGGAGGGTCAGGCTGGGGGTTAGGAAACAGTTCTGCACCAGGGAGTGGTGGGCATGGAACAGGCTCCCCAGAGCAGTGAGCATGGCCCCAGGCTGCCAGAGCTCAAGGAGCATTTGGACACCACTCTTAGAAATTCTGGGTAGTCCTGTCTGGAGCCAGGAGTTGGACTCGATGATCCTTGTGAATTCCTTCCAACTCAGGATATTCTTTAATTCTGTGATTCCAGGAAATCTCTTAGTGCAGCAAGAAATGTAAATTTGTTCACTAGGGACATGTCTATGTGTTTATCTGCTTGCCTGTATGCAGTGAAATTTCACAGAACAATCAGTAAAGAATGAATTTGATGTGAGAATCAAGTACATTTCTATTGCATAACATTAAAATATGAATTTGCAGATGAAATTGGAAAACGTATTTTATTTCATTTTATCCAAAAAATGCAGATATCTCCCTCCTTTTGAAAAAGCCTTGATGAAAATTTATGGACCATTATTTACATATCCCAAACTTTTCTAACAGATCTGTCTTTCACACACCAACCATATTTTAACAACTTAAGCACATCCTTAAAAGTGTACTTAATGAAATAAATAAACCTCAAAATACACGTGATGGTCATCAAGACATCCTTTGGTGAAGCTGAGAAACTTGAAACTTGCACATGTAAAATGTTTATCACAGCAGAAATATTTTTCAAAGCAAGGAGTACTTTACATTTTGAGGATAAAATTCCATTTATAAACGAATATTCTTTTATCATATTTGGCTCGTATGTTCTGACATATCTTACCAGAGAACAAAACACCTTCATGCAGGAGAAGTCAACAGCGTAGTCAGATCATTTCCTTAGTGTTTCTATTACTGTAACACAACTTTTAATATTAACCAAAGCTCCACAGAAACTGCAAACTCAAATACTAAAATAAGGCCCTGTATCACAGAACAGTTAAGGCTGGAAGGGATCTCTGTCAGTCATCTGGTCCAGCCGCTGATCAAGCAGGAACACCCTGAGCAGGGTGCCCAGGACCACATCCAGGCAGCTTCTTAAGATCTCCAGGAAGGAGAAACCACAGCCTCTCTGGGCAACATGTGCCAGTGCTGAGTTACCTTTACAGCACAGCAGTGCTTCCTATCGTTCAGAGAAAACGTCTTTGGTGAGAATTGGTGTGCATTGCCTCTTGTCCTGTCTCTGGGCACCACTGGAAACAGCCTGGCTCCATCCTCTTTGCACCACCCCAATTCGGGGATTTATAGACATTAATAAGATCCCTCATAGTCTCCTCCAGGTTGAACAGTCACAAGTACTGACCTTACCAATGATCATTCTTTCCTATTTTTAAGATTTTATCATGAAAAAGTGGGGTGCTAGCAGAACAGAAATCAAGTGAAGCTTATACAACCCTAATTCCACTCTGGGGACCTACCTTTGAGACAATGTCTTAACAGCTTGTCTCCAAAATACCTGTAGCTTGTAATTTGACACAACCTAAGAACTTCCAAGAATACGTAATCTTGAGTTATCAAAAAAGGAGGATAGGTTATTCTCTGAAGAATGAGCAAGAACATTCTTTTTACATAAATTCAGACTGACAAAGAATGTGTAAACAGGAAATAAGTATCTGTAAATATAGATTTGTATATCTACAAATCTAGATCTGTATCTGCTTTGCATAAAATCAAAAGTACCCAACAGGAAACATTCATGAAACAAAAGCAAGTAACTGACCTCAAGACTGTTTCATTCAGGACAGTCATATTCAAATTGGATTACATCAAAAATAAACACAGCTGTGAGAGTTATATCTAAAAATTCAGTACATATTACTACTGGTTAAAAAAGTAGTATCGCAATTTATACAATGACATTCATCAGCTGTCATAAAGCAGTGTAGTATTTTTTAGAACAGAACATGTCCAACAGAAAACAAGTTATTTTGGTTATCAAAACCAGTATTTCACAGAACCACAGAATATCCTGAGTTGAGACCCACAACTATAATCTCCTCCACACTGTTCAACTCCTGGCTCCACACAGGACCCTCACAAGCCAAACCACATTTCTGAATTTCCGTATGTCATTAAATATTTCTCCTTCCTTAGCTTATCTCAGATCCAGTTCCATCAGACAGAGGTGTTTTCCCTCCAATCAGACATAAAAAAAAAGTCTGACTATGCTTTAACTGGGATTTTTAAAAATACCCAAGAAAACCATCTGTGGGACTTAGGTACTTACGTCTATGTTCTTTGGAAGCGCTTTGATAACTAGTGGTGTTTCTCACTTAGTGGAGGTTGGGGCCAAACTTCACTCTGAATAACTACAAAGATGTGCCAAGTTCAAATTACTCATGCAGAGTCACTTTTCTTTCTATTAAACAAGTTGTTTTATTCTGGTGAACAGTGGTTATAACATTCAGCTCCACAGATGGCCTCAGTTTGTTACCTGTTTAAATTGTTGTAAAACATCTATATAACAGTGATATCACAGCCCAGATGCCCCAACCAGTTTAAAAAAACAACATGGATTTAATTGACATTGGCCATAAAACATAGTCTGAAGATCTGATTCATAACAGGAGCATTTTTTTCCCCATAACAGAAAAAACAGGGATTCTGAGAGTCAGATATATTTGATTTCAATTAGTCAGGCCTGATCTCTTGTACATGGTACTATTAATATTTTTCTCTCCTAGTTTTTCTCTCTTTTTTTTTAAATTTTATTTTTTTTTTAAGGTAAGCCAGCCTTATATCAGTAAGGAACAATACAGTAATGGACAAATAGTCTTATTCCCACCATTACAAAAAAAAAAGAAAAAGAAAAGGAAAGAAAATCAAACACCCACAACTCTGGTATAAGTTTAGCAGGAGCAATCAGTGCTAAAAATAGATGCTATTTTGATTTTTTTCCCCTCAGCTTAAAGGTCTAAGAACTGCCACTAACAGCTCAGTACAATTTTTTCAGCTTTAAGTGCCTATTTTTATACTAAGTGATATTTACTGTAGTCTTAATACTTCACCCAAATTTAGCAAGAAGTCATAAATTAATCCCATAAAGACAAGTGAAGTATGCTTTTAATTTCCTGAAAATTCTCTTCTGCAGTTGTATTCCAAAATGATGCTACAGCCTTCTACAAAATCACTAGCGTAAGGGTTTTAAACATAATGACATTGACAGGAACTGAAGAAAGCCAAGGCATGTCAATTCTAAAATGCTCAGTTTATCCAGTTGTTCACGATGTAATTAACCTTTCCTGTATTTTGTCCATAGAGATAACAATGTTTCTCTTACTGAAAATACTGTTAGAAAGAAGCATCTCCTTACTAAGTAAG
>VXAV01001200.1:824-16365 GCA_013399715.1 Alectura lathami
TGATCTGATCAAAGAAAAATCACTATAAAGAACAACAACTGCTTAAAAAAAGATGGGGTCATTGACTCATGACAAGCTAAGAGAGAGAAGAGATGCTAAATATGTTTAAAAGCATTATCAATTTCACCTCCTTTTTGCCTGTGTCTTCATGTAACCCTAACTTAACTGCATTCGCTCTTAGTTATTTCTCTGTAATTATGATAAAGATCTAAGATGACTATTTTAAAGGTATGAGCTTTATTTCATTCCTTCATTGCATTTCTATCCAAATCTACAGTGAATTATTTATTTTCTGTTACATTCCTTGTATTTCTTATGTAGAGTAACAGCTAAAAAGAATATTTAAAAATGAAAGCTTAAGACTACCAAAGCTACCAAACATTAAATGTGCTTTTATAATTATTTATAGCAACTATATCATGTCATAAACATCAGTTCTGGTGCTGTGCCTGGATGAGACTCGGGTAACAGTATTTTCTTCATATGATTTACCAGCACCTATATCACCCTCATTATGCTGCTGCCAGAGAGGCAAATCTTGCACTTCAGAACTGTGTGTCAGGTGGAACACTAGGATGTTTTTCCAGGGAATAAATAAATAAATAAAATTGATAAAGGAAACATTCAGTAATTCAGTAATTTTCCTCTCTGTATTTTGTAGAGAAGAGGAAAAAGTCACTGTGTAGCTGTTTTAGCTTTGCCTATTGTCTAGCAAGCTAATCTGCCTAGCAAACAGGTCAGGGCTTCTATTGTGTTCACTGTGCCTCTGGCACCTGGAAAAATACCTGTTCATTCATCCATCCAAGTCGTCTTTGTGTATTGCATCCCATATCTGAAAGACTATCCTGTGTCTCACAGGATGCATGTGGAAATGCAGGTCAGAATGTCAGACTGTAAGTTTGGGTCTAAGAGAACTGCATAGCAAACAACTGAACTTCAGGCTTACGGTCTTACACAAATACCCTCACATTTGTTCTTTCCCTACACTGCTTCAGTAATTTGTTTGCATTTTTCTTCATCTGTAAGGATCTGGAAACATGCATTATTTTCTCGCTCAAGTGAAAAGTACACTGGTATAAATTTAGCACTCCGTTTTTTCTTTTTGACACATTAAATGGAAAGCATAATGAATAGGAATTAGTTCTGCTTACTCCATAAAGTAGTCAATTAACTCATGTCTGTTCAGAATGTAAAATGATTCCTCTCCCGAAACCTGTGTCTGACAGCATAATTTTCCTTATATTTCCACCAGCTCTTTCTTCCACATATATTTTCTCTGACTTTACACTGCAGAGACGAGGCATAGATGCTGCTGTGAGGAGCTCTCTCAGATCCCTGGCATCACCACCTGTGAGGTTAGCTGTGTGTCAGGTGAAGGGTATAAGGAGTTTCTTTGCTCTGATAAAAAGATAGACCTGTAAGGGCTATGTACTGACTAGCTGGCCAAGAAAAATGATGAGAAAAAGTAGGCTCTAGCTTCTGTCTCCACTCCTTCCTTGTGATAACAGAAACACATTATCCTCCAAAACAGATGTCCCTCTCCTAATCTCCTTCAGATTTCTGCCGCTCCTCTTCTTTGTCTTGTCCAAGTTTCTTTTAAACGTTTTTTTTTTTTTTTTACTTTTTAAAATAAAAACAAACAAGCAAACCCAACTTCCTCTCATTTTCTACTTCGTGTTTGTTTCCTTTATGCCTTATGTATAATCCCCTGTGTTCTTCAACTCTCCCACTCTCTTCCTTTTAGGAAGCTTTTTTGTAGGGACTGCCCCATTAGTATGTGTGGGCTAAAACTTAGTGAATCCAGTGACACTGGGCTCTGCCCAACTGGGGCACACTGAAGTCTCCTTACTATTTTTTTTTTTTTTTTTGCCTTCTTTTTCNCTCCTTCTTTTTCCTTCTCTCATTTCCCTGTGTTCTGGAAGATATTCTATGTTTTATTAAAGCCACTTCCAGCTCAGAGGTTTTTTTTAGACAGAGTTTTGTCTTCTGACTCCCAAGTGAATCACAAGAACCTTCACTGGGTCAACTTGTAAAGACGTGCAGGTAATTTGAACAAAACATTCTCACAAGCTCACCCCAAACGAGAAGTTTGGTTTGGCTTCCCACATGCTTTAGGGCTGGTTATCATGGAATCATAGAAGCAGCCCAAGCTCGTTAGTTCTGCTAGGTATATCAAATGGGTTTCTGTATCTTTCCTGACAATTTGTGAGTGTCTCTAGTGCTCACCAGTAAAAAGCTTAATAGGAGTGAACATTTGTAATATGATATAGTGTTCCTATACCACTGATAGCATTTTCCCCTTTGTTGTCAAAAGGATTGTTTTGAAAGTGATTTTTTTACAGTGAATAGAAATGACATCCTCCAAAGGCATGAGATGCAAAAAATACTTTACAGAAATATAATGGCAAGAAAGATTAATAAAACAAAGCAAAAACACATTTGGTGGGGCTTTGATAGATTTAGGCAAAACCCAATCACATTTATTTATTTATTACAAATGAATGGGTTCATAGTCTCAGAGAAAAACCAACAAACAAAAAAAAACCAAACCAAGCAGAATATCCTAATGCAGTTTGTCCAAAATGAAAAAAAAAATAATTGAAAACTATACAAATATTTTTGTATCATTTTTGTATTAGTCATAAAGTTTCCCCATCTCTATTTCTGGCTGAATGAAACTGAAGGAAAAAAGTATTCATAGTGCTTTTTGTTTGTTTTTATTTTTTTAACATTTCTCATGGAAATATTTTCTTATCATTATTCATCGAATTCTATGAAAAAGTTAATGAGAATACTGATGATAAGGTGTTGGCATGGTGCTGGAAAGCATCCCATATATTTTGCAAATGTACGTTGTGTGAACAATACAAAACCAAGGGGAAAATAATTGTTCTGTGATCAAATCAAAAGAAAAAGAAATGTTTTCAGCCAGTACAAATTTTATTTTGCCCTGAATTACTTTAAAATAGACTTTTAAAAAGAGCTGCAATATCAAAAATGAAACCCAGGACCTACAAATTAAATATTTCAGTTACTGATAATCTCACTCCACTTTTGCTGAAGTAGTCCTGAACCTGTTTCTGTGAATAATCATTTCAGTCAGTTCTACTTTATTTATTTATTTTTAACTGAATGCAATATTTCTCAAAGAAAAAAAATAATTAAAAAATAGACCATTCCAAAGAACACTCATATGCAAATGTAACTCTGAAGTCCTTCTCCTGCTATCCTCTACTAAAGCAGGCACTGTGGGAACCATGGTATGCTGCACTGAAGGCCCATATGGCATACCTCCAAACCCGTCCTGCTCCCCATGTCAAGTAGAGGAGCAAACCTGCCCTTCCCTGGCTCCTTCTCTCAGCTCTTTGGACTTCAGCTCTTCATCTAAGAAAGTTGGCAGCCTTGCAGCATGGAAGAGCTACAGAGAGATGAATGATGAGCAGAAAAAAGGTTTGAAGGGGAAGAGTTAAAGAGTGGTATCTGGTGGGAAGAAGGTGGTGTCAATCCAGAACAATGGCCTGACTGCAGGAGATACCCATTGGGCAAAAAAGGTGAGACCTCATTTCTCCTTCTTGATCCTACCAGACCAAGACCCCATTTACGGCACTTCAAGAAATTCCCTTCATTTTGGCATGCTGGTGGTAGGGACCCAGAAGCAGGATCATTGAGGATTCAGGCGATGCACACTGGCCCCTACACCTATGGCTGAGCAATTAGTGAGGCAGTGAGCTGACAGCACACACTTGTAAGACCACCAGTTTTGATATGTGAGGTCTGAGTGGTGTAAGAAAGCAAGCAGCTGTCAGGTGGCTAGAAAGAGGAAGAAAAGGATCCAGGAAAAGACCTAGGTTCTGATGAAAATAATCATACTATATTTTTCTGGGGAATATTCAGCTGCTAGTTACGGAGAGGTTTTTGCTACAGTGGTTTCTTATTTTGAGGAACTCATCACACAGGAATGAGGAAATGGCGACTCACTGGCTGCTGAGTACTGCAGCAAGAGCTCTGCTCCACTATAGATGCAGCCTGCTGAGCTGGAGACCCCTGGCCTCTCTGTAAAGATACTGGACAGCAAAGATTAACACTGTGAGCCCACTAGGTCTTTTCCATTCCTTGTGCTACTTCCCAGCCAGCATACCACATTTGTAGGGAGCCAAAGCGGAACTTTTTTCCCTCTTGCTATTAGTGTGGATTCAGTTTCTTGGCCTATTTTAAGGCACTGACTACCAAATGCATCATCTAGCTCAATATTTCATTTATAGCCCTGCCCAGGTTTCATAACTCTGAACATAAGCTCTTGTTTTGTAAGGATAACTCCCACCAGCTGAATTGCCTGGAATTTCATAACAAGGACTTATTTGCATAGTCTTCTTCCCCATAGTCCATCCTGCATAATCAGGAACCAACGCCTTGTCATATTAAATCCTGCAACAGCTACGTCACATCAGACCTTGTTACAGGCTACACATATCAACACACTACTTTTTGCTTAATAATGTCAAAAGGTCTGGAAGTTTTGACTTACCTTTTTTGGTCTCAAAATGGAAGTAACAAAAATAAACATAATCCATTCCTTAAAACCATGTTTATTTTTTGTACGAACTAATTGCAAGTTTGACCTTCATCATCAGGGAATTAATTGTAAAGGAAAGACTGACTTTTTTTTTCCTTTTGGAGAACAAGTGTCACTGTCTCCAGATGAAAATGAGTTTCTCAAGGGAGTTAATTATCAAAGTAATCTGTAATATATTAGCCCTGGATTCACTCATGCAGCACAATTGTTACAGAGAAGTATCAGCTGATGTTAATGAATAGTTTTATTGTTCGATCAGTCAAGAACTTGATGCAATTCTGAAGCACAGACTTTTTAGTTACAAAGCACAATACTGCCTTGTCTGCAGTTACAAAACTTGGAAAAGTGAGAGAGAAGTTTTGGGTGGGTGGTGGTGCTGGTGTATACGGATAAGAGCAACACCATAATGGGACAGGACTGGGAAAGTTCTCTGAACTACATAATGTGATGGTTGGGAACTACTAAAAAATTGATGAAGACTGTCTGAAACCCACTGGTCTTTTTTGGTTGCTACTTCTTTTACACACCATTACTCCCTTTGTTTTGGTACCAGCACACTAGTGAAACAGGCTGCAGGCAATGGCTAATTAAATCTACAGCACCCTTCATGCTGGCAATTATATTTTGTCCATAAGAAGTCATATTTTCAATGTATTGAGTTTCAGAATACCCCTTAAAAATAACATGGGAATACATGGGCTTGGAAGAACAACAGTGACCTATGCTGTTATGCTCTTTCTCTCAATGGTTAATGCTGGATAATTCACACAAATACAAAAAGAGAAAAACAACTGTTCCGAACTTGTAAATGGGCTGATAAACTTTGTATTTTTTTTTTTTTTTATATGCTAAGGAGTAACTTCTCAGAATCTGTTGACTGAGGTCACCACCATGTTATATATATAAAAATATATATACATATATATAATTGTTGAATCTGTTGTTTGATATCCAGTGTCAACAAATGTGACAAAATTATTTGAGAGTCAGAAGTTGTGAAAGCAAGCAAAATAGTTGTGACAGCTTTCTCCCAGTCAATTACAGGAGAGATTCTTGCTGTTCTGGTACCTACAGAAGGAAACAGAGCAATAATACAACATTAACATATCAGGCAGTAGACTTACAACAAAGAAAGGAAGTTAATTTTTCTTTCAACAGGTAATTAATTTATGGAACTGTGGTGGTTTCATACTGACGGGTAGCTAAGCTCCACCGCATCTCTCATACGCCCACCTCAAAAGGACAGGGGAGAAAATATGAGCCTGTGGGTTGAGATAAGGACAGGAAGATTGCTCACCAATTGCTATCATGGCCAAAACACACTCAGAGTAAGGGAGATTAAAGTAATCTATTTCCTATTGCTAGCAGACTAAAGCAGTGAGAACTAAAACCAAATTAGAAACACTTCCATTCACCCTCCTCTACCTCCTCCCCTGGAGCAGGACAGGGAAACAGGGAATGGGGGCTGCGCTCAGTCCCTAACGCTCTGTCTCTGCTGCTCCCCCATGGCCGCTTTCTGCCCCTGCTCCATGTGGGGTCCCGTCCTTCCCCAGCTGGTCATACGTGGCCTTCCCACAGGCTGCAGCTCTCCCAGCCCTGCCCCAACACGGCTCCGTCCCTCGGGGCCCCACGGGCGGCAGCTCCCCCCGGCCTCCTGCCCCACCGCGGGCTCCTCCCCACGGCTGCAGCTCCGGCCCGGGGCCTGCTCCTGCGGGGGCTCTCCACGGGCTGCGGCCTCCTCCAGGCCACCTCCCCCTGCTGCCCCGCGGGCTCCTCCACGGCTGCACGTGGAGATCTGCTCCGGGTGTGCCCGTGGGCTGCAGGGGGACAGCCTGCTCCGCCGTGGGCCTCTGCTGGGCTGCGGGGAGCTGCTGCTCCGCGCCTGGAGCACCTCCTGCCCTCCTGCTGCACTGACCTGGGTGCCTGCAGGGCTGCTGCTCTCCCATTTCTCACTCCTCTCTCCCAACTGCCCTTGGGCAGTGTTTTTCCCTTCCTTAACTCTGCTCTCCCAGAGCACACCCAGCGTAGCTCACAGCTCAGCTCTGGCCAGTGCTGGGTCCCTGTTGGAGCAGCTGGGGCTGGCTCTGATCTGACATGGGGCAGCTGCTGGGCGCTGCTGCTCACAGAGGCCACCCCTGCAGTCCCGCTGCTACCAAAACGTTGCTACTTGAGCTCAGTATAGGAATTAATCACCACAGAATGCTGTGGAATCCAAAGGCTTACAAGGTGCTAGAAAATTTTGCGGAGAATATGTCCATCAGTGGCTTTTTAATATGACATTCCTGTCACAGCCCATGACTCAGAAATTCCCTAAACAGCTGGCTGCTGAGAAATGGTGGACAATTTGGCAAAAAGATCTCCCTGTACTTTCTGTATTTTATTTATTTATTTATTTATTTTTATGTTTTGGAGTATGCTACTGTTCATTGGTGGAAAAATGATACAGAGACAGGGCTAAGTGGGCTTATCTGACACCTTGTGATGGATAGCTCTCATGCTTTTGTTACAAGGTGAGGGAGCACACAGCTGCAAAATCCCAAACCTGACTAGCAATATTGTTTGCCTGAGCTTATCCCACCTTAGAGCCTCACAAAAGAGTTTTGTGCAGAAGTAATTTGTTGACCTTCTCCAGCATGCCAAGTGTATTAGACGTGGGGCTGGATTTAGGAGGATTGAGTGTCTTTCTGTCTCTGACAACAGCTTGCTGAGTGGTATTTAGAAGACGTTTTGCATCTTTTTATCTTGGTTGCTCTGTGTCTTCACATGGGGGAAGGGAACACTGACCTACAATTAGATGTATTCTTGTTTTTTAAAAAAAATGCAAGAGGTCCTTCAGTTCTATTATTATCTTAGTTATTATTATCTGCAGTAGGCCAATTAACCTGTCAAATTTTGGTAAAAATCATGCCTGTATCTATTTTGAGCTTTAGGTTCACCAAATACTCACAAATACTTTATTTTAGTGCCCGCTCTGAATTGCTGGAATCACATCTGTAGAAACGTGGGCCATAAAGGCACTCAGGCATCTTTCTTTTCTCAAATATGTTTGTTTTTTTTTTTTTTTTTTTTTTTTTTTTTTTTTTGCAAAAATTTTGTTTTTTTTTTTTTTTTTTTTTTTTTTTTTCCTTTGGTCTTATATCTCAAAACTGTTTTAGTATAGCTTAACAGAATACTTTCTGTCATTCTATTTCATTAATTCCTTCCCCTTGGTATTCCTTTTCAATACTTTTTAATACCTTTTAAGCTCTGTCTCACTCCGTTGCCTTTCTCCCCAGCCCTCCACCTTTTTTGTTTCTAAAGACCTTCAGCACGACATGGCCCAGCTCAACCCGTGCCCCTAGCAGCCGTCTCTGCCTGGCTGAAGCTCCGGCTCCGGCTGTAGAGGCCGGGCTTCCAGCCGTCCGCTGCCTGCCACATCCCATGGCTCTGCAGGAGCAGCAGCACCCTCTGCTGGGGTAAGGCGTGAGCCGGGCTTTGGGTCTTCCTACAGTGTGAAAACAACTTTTAAAGGGGACGACTTTCTAGAAGGTTGACACTTTCTCCTGCGTGCATTCCTCTTTTGTGTTACTTATCCTGTGTATTCTAGAAATGGAGGAGACTGGGTCCTTTTCCATTGCTTGAAACAGAGCTGGAGGAAGACCCCGAGTAATAATGTGTTGTGTATTTGGGTTTTATGGTCATCTTCTCTGTTAGATCCTTGCTGTGGGGTGGAAAGCGTTCCAGTTTTTCTGTAGGAAGACTCAGAGAAAGAAACAGTAAACCTTAGAAAAGGAAGTGTACTAAAAATGACTTTGAGAGTCTTTATATTTTTCTCTAAGCATATTTTAGAGATTACATGAATTTTCCTACATAAAAAGAAAACTGAGCAGGATAGAAATGAATCTGAAAGGTTACTTTGTCCATATAATATCAAGCAGTTTGAATTTGCATGGAAGATTAGAAGAGGGAGATGAATAGAGCTAAGGCAGAGATAAAGCTTTTAGAAATTCTAAAGCAATTATTTAATTTAAAAATGTTTAATGAATTGAAAAAAACTTTAAGGATGTGTGAATGCCACACTGTTCAGCAGTTGGTAATCTCTAAGGAGCTGTTTGTGAAGTTGCAGAGGTTAACACATTACAGTGTGGTGCAAGGTGGGATGTCAAAAACCCAGTTACATTGCAAGTGTGAACTGTTGCACCTCGCTCCAGAGACAGACCCTCTCATCAGCCTGCATGGTAAGAGCCCCAGGAGGGGCTCACAGACTAGTGTCGCCTCAGAATACTTTCTGTCAAGTGCAGTGGAGCAGTTTGTATTGCAGGAAGAGTAAATGTCAACCATGACAGCCAGAAAAGGGGAGGGGAAGAGGGACTATAAATTCAAGATTCAATGTGAGCTTCTCTCAGTCTTGGCTGAGGGGCCTGTACTGTGGTGTGTGAAGGCCAGGCCTGCAGCTAGTATGAGGGATGAAGATAAACTGAGTTCCTGAAGAAGAGAAAACTAGCCAAAGAAAAAGAAGTGGGAAATTGCTGTGTGAAAAGTGGGAGCTCAATGGCCTAAAATGGCTTTAAACCAGACATTATTTGTGACAAATAAGGCCTTAGAAATGATGAACTAAGATGATGGCAAAAAGTGTATTCAGTGGCTACCAGAGGTGCTGAATGCCCACAGCTTCTACTGGTTTTGGTAGGACTTTTGAGTCTTTAGCAGCTGAAATCAGTCAAAAAAGCTTATTTCTTAATTAACCCAAGCATACCTTGAGAACAGGGAATTAGGTTTTGTAAAGCTGCAGGTTCACAAGCAAGTTAAGCTTTTCTAATTGTAACTCTGAAAGTCATAGAATCATCCGAGTTGGAAGGGGCCTTTAAAGGCCATCTAGTCCAACTCCCCTGCAGTGCACAGGGACACCTACAGCTGGATCAGGTTGCCCAGAGCCCTGTCTAGCCTGACCTTGAAGGTCTCCAGGGACGGGGCATCCACCGCCTCTCTGGGCAACCTGTGCCAGTGTCTCACCACCCTCACAGTAAAGAATTTATTCTTAATATCTAGTCTAAATCTACCCTCTTCCAGTTTAAAACCAGTTCCAAAGTCAGACTAGGCATAAATATCATTTATTAGCACTATGGAGAAGACAGAACAAAACCACCATGTGCACAGAATACTAATTGAGCCATAAGCTGGTGTTAGGAGGAGTATCTGAGTTTTTCAGACAGGGTTTTGCAGGGGACAGACTGGATTTAATACTAGAAAGATGTATACTCATAGGAAGACAAGAAAAATATATTGACAAAGCAAGGTAAATAAAGTGTAATAATAGGTATTGAATAGGGTGCATAAGATATCACAACAAATTACAAAAGAACTCCCATTTGGGGTTATTAAAATCTGTCTAGAAAAATAATATAAAAAAAAAAGATGGAAAACTGTAAATATAGAAAATTTAGGTTAGAGAAGAAAAAAGAAAATAATGTTAGAAAGAAAATGTGGCAATGAATGTAAATTTGAGTAAAAGACCAAAATGAGAAGAACAGACCACTTGAAGATGTTTAATGGAGGTTTAACAAAATTGTTTGGAAAAAATGCTATAATATTTGGATAAAATATTCAAAAGGTAACTTGCGTGGTACTAAATGGGACATGTGGTATTAAGTCTTAAATAAGTTCAGGCTTGAGCAGTAATAGCACTTTCTTATCAGGATCATATGTACAACCTATCACCTGTTTACTGAAGAGTGGTTTTGGTCCATGTCCTGGATATATGTTCAGATATACTATGTATACTACCTTCTATGTTCATATATATCAATATACTGTTCAGATGAATAACCTTCAGAAACTGCAGAAACCTCTTTTTGGCAAATGTCAGATATATGACCTGATGTGCTACAATCTCTACTAATATGTGAAAGCACCTGAAGTGGTTTATTTCATAATGTTTTTAGTTCATGGAAGATCTGTGGCTCATTCAGAGGAGATTAAATTGTATATTGCTTATTCACATTGATGAAAAACCAATGAGTCAAAGACAATGTTTCAGTGAGCAAGTATTCACCAATAAAGAGAAAGGTTCCACTTTCTAACCCCAACCTTCAAAGGCTGTCTAGTCCTATACAAGCCATTGCATAAAAACCACGTATAAAGGAAATGTCTCAAAGTTTGAAATCTATTTCTATTGTTTTTTATAATTTGCTATTTTTGTTTGTTTGCTTGTTTGTTTTTCCCCTGAAGTCTCTCTTGGACTACATTTGTGCTTTCAATTTTTTTCTGGGAGGCAATTTTTTGATAACTGCTGTCTGACTTCTATAAGGACATTTTGGACTGCTGGTACAATGCCTTTCAGAGTTGATTAGGAATGTCCTATCTAAATGTAGTTTCTGAAAAATACAGATTTCCATGAAAGGAAAATTAGTTTTCTCTTCTGCATAGTCATTTCATTCTAAACCTTTTAAAAAGCTTTATGCATGTAACCCATGAATTATGATACAACACCTGAGGGAGCTGTAACTCCAATGCTTCATTTAGCTTTGAAAGGATGTTGCAAAGCTCGAAAGGACAGAACTTTGACCAGAGGTAGATTTTTCATCTTGATTACACACTTAATAAAAAAGTACAAAAATGTAACAATGTTTCATAGAGTAGGTGGCTGGTTATTTATCTCCACTAGGCAGCAGATCATTTATCATGATGCATAAATTGTTTCTCCTTTTTTTTTTTTTTTTGGTATAAAAATAAGATAAAATATGAGCTTCACAGATTCAGAATTATGTATTGTTTTCAGACTCTTTCAGGTCACCATGTCCAATAACTTGGTAGTAAGAATTTTGCCAGTTCTTTCTACAGAATGTGTTTTTTTCCTCAGAGAGCAGAAGAGAACATGCTGACACAGTAAATGGCTGCATAAGTCTGCAAACTGACCCCACTGCTGAGAGTGCTGTGATTCCCCCATGTTTCTGTGTGTCTGGGTCACCCAAAGAGAAGCACTGCAGATGTTTCACGCATGAACTCCGACTCCTCCTGCCAGTTCTGAAGCGCTTCACTGGCTTAGATAACGGAGCGCTGTAGTCAAAGGACCTGATGAAAGTGAAAGGTGAACATCCTCTGGGAAGAACAGCTTTAGTGGGCCAGTAGCCTAATCCATAGTGTAGGTCCTCTCAGAATCTGGAAGAAAAAAGAGGTCTCACTTTAAACAGTTTTGTCCTGTTCTTCTGAATGGGCCCTTGGCAAAACTGCAAAGTGTCTCTATACCATCTGCAGCCTTCTAGCAGTTTTAATGATAAACCCAAATGGACTAATCTTAAACAAGTAGTTTTCCCCCCATGTTGTATCTGACTAATTTTGCCGCTATAGATTCTTATTAAGCATTAAAGGCTAATATTACGGAGACAGAAGGCCTACTGAAGAGAAAAGTATCAGGGACACGCAATTTTTATGCCCAGATAGCCGTCTAAAATGGCTGGTAATTGGCAAAAGAATTCATTTACTCATATGCTGAAGAGACATAACCTTTCCTGGCTGAAAGTAGTAGGACTGTTCGGCTATGGAGTATGCGAGATGCCTCAAAGGAAACTGTTGTATGTTCAGTACGCAAGCTACAAGGACAAAATAGTTTGAATCTCTTGAAATTTCCTGAGTCAGGGAATTTTCCCTGCTAGTCCAGAGACATTCCATTCCTGTGTCATTTTCTTGGACTCAGTCTCTCAGACCCTACGAGATTATAGGTAAGCATCTCGTGGGGGGAAGAGAAGCAGCTCCTTATCATGTCATCGCTCAGACAACAGTTACTGGAGAGTTCTTCTGTTTCCTTTATGCAAACTTAAGGGAATGAGCAAGGAGCAGGGAAAAAGAAACTGGTTAAGATGAGCAACAAGTGTGTGGAGCTCTGCAGAAGCTATAAAGGCTAAAATAAAAGATCATGGGCATAAGCAAGCTAGATTTAGAGCTTGGCTGTCTGTCCATATATTTCTCTGCTGTTTGTCCTTCTTGTGCTACCATCAAATGAGGAGTCAGTTATAGAGAAAGGATGGTGACTGTAGCTTTATGAATCCATCACTGTTTGGTCCAATGACTGGGGGTGACATATGCTACCCTTCATAAAGAAAAGTTCTGTCTAAAGTTCTTGCTTGAGTCTATCCCAGTCTGTGAGGGTGGCATGGGCAGCACCCCCCCCTCTTTTTTTTTTTTTTTTCCCCTTTATCATGTTTGCTTCTTCTTGGCTAAATTCCAAAAAGGAAACGACAGTTAGAACAAAATGTTTTTCCAAGAGCTGTAACTTGGAGGCAGAAGATAATATTCATTATCTTGAGCAGTGTCATGACTTCCCTAAGGGAGATTGCAAAAACATTAACAGGGACCTGCAAACTCCAAGAAAAGACTCATAGCAGTGTAGTTTGTTCGGTGTGAGACGATGAAAACAGGCTGTAATTACTGGCTACAGGTTTAAGCACTCAGTCTCCCCTGGAGGAAATGCATTGCTGCCAGAAGTAAAACATAATTAGTAATTCTCTGTCTGATTTAAACACTTCTAGCCAGTAGTTATGTCCTGTTCTCATTCCTCTGTCCTGGATGACATAAACTGATGATGACTTCCAGGCCTCTGGACCAACAGCTCCATGGCTTAATAGATCATCAAGGAGACCTTAGTTCAAATTTATCCTTTTTGCACGCTGTTGTTTATACATAAAAAACATTCCTGGCTGTTCAGTCGAAGAGCTTTCTTATCATACATTGTTTCATGAAATGCATTCTGTGTAAAAGCAAGAGGCAAGGCCATGCTGGAAAAAAACACACTTCAGGAAAATTCCTGGTGCCATGGACTACCCTGGTGTATGCAGAATGGCTACTTGGATTCTATTCTGAATGCTTTCTTCCTATTGTCTGGAATTTACTACCTCAACATCAAGGTGTTTGCAAATATTTAGTTACTTTTGTGAGGGCAGAGGTTGCTAGGTACATAAGGGATGTTAGTCTGCTGTGGCTTCTTAATCTACGTTATTCTTCTGTCTAGTATCCCCTCTCCTGCTTGCCTGCTGATGTCAGTCACAGGCTTAGTCCTCCCTCTTACTGCTTGCGCTCTTATTGAGTGGGATCTTGCTGAATCGATCCTTACTGTGGTTCGTGCGTATCTGTTCTGATTCTCCTATCATCCCAGCTGGTGAGTGACTTTACCTATGTCCTAACAGTTCTAGCTGTAGCTTTGCTTCTCTGTGTACACCAGGTATCTGCTTTTATCTATTTCCGTTACTGCTCATGATGCTGCAGCTACCTCATACAAGATATCTCAAAGAGGCTTTGTGCTTGTGCTATTTCCTATTTATATATCCACTTGCTGGTTGGACCCACATTTGCTCATCTGTGTATGGCATCTGATACTTATTTTTTTTTCCTTTGGGTAATTAGAGGAAGCTGCTTACTCTGGGATTATTAACTGCTTCTCAGCCGTACCAGTTAGTGCCCTGCTGGTCTGGTTTTCATGGGTAGCAGACACTTAATTGGGGCTAGGGGTATGCTACTGCTGGCTCCAGAGATATATAGTATCATGGCAAAGGTTACTGAGTATGAAACATCTCATTTAATCAATATCCTATTTTTACTATTTTACAGGTAACAGTGTTTTCTTGGAAGAGAAGCAAAAGGAGCTTCACACAAAAAGAAAGATGCCATATGTATGATGCAGTAACATTAACATGTTACTTAATTATTTTGGTTGTTTTTCAGGTCTTACAGGTGAACTGTTGTCTGAGCAGAGTGTATTACTATACTATATATTTTTTTAAAATTTGTCTTCTATTTCTACCTGACACCTAGCTATCCTTCAGCAAACCTGCCTAACACTCCCTGAAGACCACTAACTACTGTCATCATACTGTTCTTCTCCTTAAGTCTCTTCCAGTATTTAGCTATTACATCAAGGAGGCTGAACACTGAATCTGTTGTATCTCACTACATCATTTGCACCTTTTGCATTATTACATATTTCATTTGAATTGTGTATCTTCATCTGACTGGACTCTTGACTTGGTTTACAAAAGCTTCAGGATTCAGTCTAATGGGGTGAGTTTTACTTAATTAGATTCAGATGTCTTCCATATAGACTGGCATGTCTGAGCAACCTACCCCAGACTCCTTTAATAGCTGTTAAAGAAAAGCGCAATTTCAGGGTGCCCTTGATCTCATCACATCACACTTCATCTCATCTCACATAGCCAGGCATTTGAACCATCTCAGATGAATTGCACCCTTATTTACTCTTATGTGTATTACTCTCCTACTGACACCTGAAGTCAGCTGAAATAAAATTTACTCATAATGTCACGCCTTGAATCTATTGGAACAACTGCTGACTTCCCTTTAAGCAAAATGTTACCTTTTACAGACAGCTGCAGCAGCAAATACTCTCCTGTGGCACCTTTTTCTTGTGATTGGAATATCCAGGGAACATTTGTTATTTTAATGTCTACTGAAGCCCGAACTGTCCAACACTTTCATTAGATTTGATGCGGTCTTTTATTGGAAATGCAAAGGTATTCTTGCATCTTGGCAGAATGTATCAGTTGTTCCAAAGACATGTATGTTATACCTAAGAGTCCTACGTGTGTGATTAGACATCATGGCCAAATGTGACCTTGTGGCACTGGGCTGCTAAAAAGCATTCCCTGATAATGCTTTCTGAATGCACAGACACAATCTGTTTCTCGGGGTTGTCCTCAGAAGTGCTGTCACTGGTTTGTATTATTGCTGCTCTTAAATGACTTCATTTACTTTATTTCCAATTCAGCATCTCCATAAGGTTGCAGTACTGTAGGACAGATGTGTTGCTTATGTTTTCTTTCTTTTTTTCCAGTCTCTCTCAAAAACATACCCTACATGGACTATCATTGCCTACAAGTATGTAGTAAATAATAACAGAAACAGTCAACAGTCTGCTTGTAAATAAGGGTGTTTTTTTTTTCTGATTTGTTATTGTGTGTTTTTTTCTTTCTTTCTTTTTTT
>VXAV01001202.1:0-28802 GCA_013399715.1 Alectura lathami
AACCCCTGCCCTCGCCCGGCTGGCAGTGCTGGGCCTGGTGCTGCTCCCTTATACTTTAGTCCCTTGTACTTTAGTCCACAAATTCTCGAAAATTACATGTTCTTACAGGTATTTATAGTCAGTGGAATTCCTTAGAGCTTGGATTTGTGCAACTGCTTGCCTTGAGTGTTACTGGTTCAACACCTATGGCCCTAGGTTCCCTTAACAGATATTTAAGATGTCCCCTAGCTATGTCATTGCATGCATGACTTCAATTGTTGTGTTGTACACTCACAATTACAATACCCTTTGCATGGCTTCTTCTCTCGCTTTATGTTACCTGCACGTTAGGAGAAACTGGGAGAGGCAGTTTAATTGGGGGAGAAAGTTCACAAGATGGGAAGAAATTTACATCTCCTTTCTGCACTGGGTGGAGAGCAGCAAGAGATGTCAAAGCCTACTGGCAACCTGCCGTGTCATTCTGGCCGGGAGGAGTGGCTGAACAGAGAAGCACTTTAAAAGAGAACGAGGGAGGAAGTGAACCCGTGATGCCACAGGTAGCCCTTCAGCTAAAGCCAATTACTTCTCTAGCCACCTACAATTTAGAAGGAAGAAAAAAAAAAAAAAAAAAAAGGAGAAGGGAGCAGGAAAGCAATGAAAGGGCTTCAGCTGTACGTTTTCAGTGCAGGTGAGTACTAATTTGGTTGTGTCTTCAAGGGCTGGGTAGAAGGGAACCGCACCACAAAGTCTGCGTAATACTTGGTGTGCTTTCGTTTAACATAAGTTTCTGCATGTTTATGATCAGGCAGGAGTGTTTTCTTTCCCTGTGCTGAATGTCCAGTCTCACAGGCATCTCTTAAAGCAGGAAGACAACTTCAGGGACAGGAAAAGAATGTGGTTCTTCAGGCTGGAAAATATTTTTGAAATAGCTTTCATGGCTTCTCTTAAATACAGCATTTTTTCCTGCAGAAGGCACTTCCTCAACTGGAAGTGGAAAAGTCCTTGGGTTTTACTCTTTTATACTTATATCTGCAAGTAGTATGTACCTCAGTAAGTTTAAATCCTACTGCTTATGAATACCCAGATGTGACTTGTGATCTCTGTCTATTATACACGTCAAGGGGATGCACAGCGATCCCTACCTACGCGTATAAATCAGCCAGCTTGCCGTGGCCTTCGTCAGGCTCGCCCTTTCTTTTCCTGCCTTGCAGAACCTGCAGTCTAAGTCTCACCGCTTCTTGACCTGTTGTCTTCTCATACAAATGCTCCTACACCATCTTCCAGATTTAGAAAAAGCTACTCACGTGGAAATCACTCAGAATTTTTTAACCAAAAATCCTGAAAGCCTTGCATCAACAAATAAACATGAGGAAATTTGTGAGGTTTAATGTAATCAGAAAAAGTGATTGTGCTCTCTATATAATAAACATTACCTGAGTCATAATTTGGTGATCGTTATGTAAACTGCATAACGCCATTGGTATCCATTCTCCTTTTTCCTTATCCTCACCTTTCAGGCTATCTAAATTACAGATTTCTGCTCTGAAACATTTATCATCTATATGTTGTGTGAAGCTCTTCTTGGCTATTTGGGTAGGACCCAAATGATAATTCAGCGTTGAAAGACTGGCCTGTAAAACAATTTTTGGAGAAGGTATAGTAGATTCCTGCAGTGCAGTAGAGCAGAGAAACTGCACTGCATGTTGCAGTGCAGTGTGGGGATGCAAGAGCTGCCAGGAATGACCTGTGTCAAGCTTAAATCTAGATCATGTCAAGCTGACTTGACGCAGGACAGTGAAGGCTGACTTCTGCTGAACTTCTTACTGCAGTTGTGTGAATAACTAGTACTGTTTCCCTCTTGCTGAATGGAAAGCCCCAAACGGTCACTCTGAATCACACAAAATATTTCATTTTAATGCTAATCTCACATTTAAGACGTTTCCCCTCTCCCACTTTACAGTTAAATTTCAGCTAACTTTTTAAGTGGAAATCAAAAATCTGAGCATTTTCCTGCAAAAAGTGAATTAACACTTCCCAGCCGTGTTCCTCATCAGCATAATCGACCAAAGCAACTCAGCAATAACAGTTCTATTTGATCAGAAGTCAATCTTTTCAGCAAGGAAAGCATCCCTTTAAATGGTTTCGGTTCTACCAATTGCCTTTCACTCTGTTTTGGTACTACCTATTAACATTTACTCAATAACAAATGTAAAAGTAAACATGTTGCTTAGATTTTCTTCTTCCTTTGTACCAGTACCAGTGTTTTCAGTTGACCAGAGGGAGACAAAATTTTTCTAACATTTTTTAAAAATTGAGAAACGTACTAATTAATAACAATAAAAAATAATTCTAAGACTTAAAGGTAGATGATGCCATCCATCTAATAATATATTGGCTATTTGTCCCCACTCCTTCTCTGAAGTTCTTTCAGAATTGACCCTCCTGTCTCCTCAGCTGTATTTTGAATAGATTCAGTTTTATCCCAGGAAAAAAAAAAAATATATATATATATATGTGTGTGTATATGTATATATAAATAAACCCCAATTTTTAGACATATCAACAGTAACTAGACGGCTGTTGGTGACTTTGAAGGAGTGAAATGTGGTGAGAAGGGAGATGGAAAGAAATCAACACAAGCAAATGGTACCTCAGAATGAAATCATGCAGCTTCACTGAGAGCCAAAAGGCGATGTAACAAGGGCAACACAGGAGAAAGAAAGAGATGTAATGGGTGGAGAATTGGAGAGCATCAGAAGATGTCGGGCATTAGGATGACAGCAACACACAAATACGTCATTTCACTTGTTATGGGCTGTTTCTCCAGTACACAGCTGTTCCCTGACTCTGCGCTGAAGTTGTTTGTGAAAACAAAACAAAAAACAAGTCTGTATTATTGTAGGATTTCAGTCATGCAACTGGAAGAAGCCAAAGCACTTCTGACTGAAGCTTTAGGGCTGGACAGTTTCTTCTCTGCCTCAGGGCTGAGTTAATGACCTGTCAGCGAAGCCTGGCCTGGTGGAACAAGTTTCTGAGTGACAAAAGGATCAGGAAATTGGTTTTGCTCCATCTCTTAGTACAGATTACGATGCTTTCCACCTAAATGAAGGAAAAGATCTCTATCCAGTCGCGACAGGCAACAAGACGGCTTTTAGAGGTGTCTCTCATGCAGGGCGAAGGATTAGAAACAGTCAGAAAGCCCTAGGGTTATTCAAACGTGGCCCTTGTGCTGACTGCTCCGGAGCAGGGAAAGACCTGGGAGTGGCTGCAATAAAATAACGTTAGAAGTACTTTGCTCTGTTGGTTCCCCTCATACAAGTGTCAACAGTTACCGATGAATCAGTCCCTGAGAGAGCAGAAACCACAGAAACCACTACTGCCAGGTTGCAAAGGAAGAAATTAAAATGCATGTTTAATAATCAAAAACTCAGAAAACTCAGTTACAGAGCTGAGAACACAAAAATGCGGCAACCTCGCCTAGAAGCATCCTGCTCTGGTCACTCATCTGTCTTTTCTTGCCAGGACGCTACTGAGCACAAAAGGCAGTTTCGACACTTGCACTGAAAATATCTGAAGCTGCTTTCTGAAGACAGCTGAGGAAAGGAGGGCATCCCTGCCCTTCAGTAAGGAAAGAGCATGCAGAGAAGAGAAAGGTTTGGCTGCTGTGGAAATTCCCACCCATCTTGTCTCGGGAAAGGGAAGATGCAGCCGTTCTGACTGGATAGGCCGTGTCTAAGAGGAGACTTGAGGGCCATCTGCTATGGGGAACAGACTGGATCCAGGAATACGTCAGAGAAGGTTTTGTCGCTCCGGAGGGGGAGCAGATCCCAGTGCCAGCTGTCCCATGTTACCCTGCGCTCTAGCACAGTGACATCAAAATCTTTTGGGTTCTTACACCATTATTTTTTAAGGGACACTGTAGTTCACTGCTGTTACAGTCAAGGATCTGGTAGGGCTGAATTTGCTAATGGCTTATTGCTGTTGACCTAAGGCATGTGGCTGTGATCACTGCTTGCCTAAAAAAGCACGCATGTACAATCCATGTGCAACTCAAAGTGGAATCCAGATGTCCTTTGTTCTCTTCCTTGCACACTACATTTCCTCGTGGATCTATGATGGACAGAGATGTGGCTGTGTCAGAACCCAAAGGTTGCTGGACAGTGACTTTTCGGTCATGTCCTCTCTAGGAAACACAGACGCAGCCTGGTTCTTTCAGAAGCAAACCTTCACCACTGCAGAGTGCCCCTCTCTGCCCCCTTCCAACCTCTGAGGAGAAAGCAAGTGCTTCTGGACATAAGCTCCCACCGGCATGAAGGTCATCTGGGGCAGGGCAGAGGTAAACCTCTGGCTGGGTTCTGAGAACAGCTGAGCTGCCGCTACCTTGGGTGTGATGAATTAAGCACCGAGGCAGATGGAATACAGCATACAAGAAACACCTACCCTGTGCCCTGCATGCTTCACCAGGGCCCAGAGGGGTTTCTGTTTTATGCAATCTGGCTATTCCTGCACTCCACAGGCAGCAGCTATAGTTCTTGGAGAAAGGTGACCATCATCCTAGTTATGTTTAAAAACAAATAGCTAATCTTCCATTTTTTTTTCTTTCAAGTTCTATTTGCATTCTTGGTTTTTCTCTTTTCAGGGCATTTCATGAATGTGTTTTGATTCCCTAGCACAAAATGCCACTTTTCTGTGGTCTTGGTTTGGTGCAGGTTATTTGACAGCTTTCCTGATCCCTGAAATTTTACAATATCAAATTGATAGTTTAGCCTGAATCCTTAAGAGTGCTGGTGCACTTGTATTATCTGTTTATCTCTCTCTCTGTACATTTAGAACCTGTCAAATGATGTCAGTCACACTGAATGAGGGCTCAAAAAATTGCATCTTTATAAACGCCACAGCAGTGTATGTCCAGGTAAAGAAGAGGGAAATGGGATAAGGAAAGCAGAAATTAGCTTTTAGCTATCCTGTGCAACGGCTTCCTGTTGTCAGTCAGCCACAGCATTCGTTGCCCCTGCTCAGCAGGGAATGTTGCGTTTGGCGGAAGGGAGGCTGTTGGTTATTGTGACATGTAAGAAAGCCAAAAAGCCAAAACATGCAAACCAGATGTTGTTAGTTTTTGCTGACTAAAGAATTTATTCTCTTCCTAGTTCTGGTGACTGCTCATGCCCTCACTGTGGAAACACCTGACAAGGTAGTAGAGGTGGCACGAGGGAAAGACGCTACTCTCCACTGTAATTTTAAGACTGAGGCTTCCACCACCGCAGGAGACTTCGTTGTCTGGAGGAAGATCAAGAGTGTGGTAAATCAAGTTGCATAAAGAAACATATGACAAGGCATCCAAGAGAGGGTGGGAGGAGAAATAGAAGCAAGACTGTGGGAATGTGTGTTGGAAGAAAAGGATCCCTTCAAGGCTTCCTTTAATCTCAGAACTATGCAATTAGAAACTCTGATTCTGGATTCATTTTAATACGAATCTGTTGTGTGACATTAGGGAAACCGCCCAGCCTTCTTTTCCCTCTCTCTTGGTCTTGCAACTGTGTATTGAGGATACACCACTGAATGTCCCTTGGGTTTACATCTATTAACATATAGGAGATGGTCAGACACTTTATAAAAAGCTATACATACTTGTATGTATATGTAGTATATATATTTTATATATATGTATTTTACACTATATAAAAAGTTTTAGTTGATAATAGTACATGGAGAGATCCTTGATGTCTTATATTCACAGGGAGTACTACACAGAGACCTCTAAAGTTCTCCTCAAGTTCTTGGGAATTAGTGAGGGAAAAAGCAGCATTTGGAGACCTACTTGCAGTAACTGCCAAGGGTTTCTTCTCCTACGAAGAAGAAAGCAAGGGAATATATATAATCATAGGGGAATTTGATTGAACTTGGATATCAAACAAGTCTCGTGGTGTATCATCAGGGTGAGGAAAAGTAACTAAGACCCAGCAAAAGAAATTGGTTGTCTCTGACCAGATAAGGTGTAAGAAGGGGATTCTAGACAGAAACCCTAACTGTCTTGAACTTCCAGGTTTTTTCTGACCTGGGGCAGTTTAAAGCCCTCTTTTCCAAGTACTCTTCTCTTAAGAGTGGGCTAATCCATGGAGTTAGACTGCAGACTTGCACAGAAGAAACTAAGATTGATTAGCTTCCCTCTCTCTGACAGGATGATGTTGTCATTAGGTATTTTGATGGACTCATACAGTATGGCAAGGCCTATGAGAACCGAATACAGTTTACTGGTGATGTAAGCAGCGGAGACATCAGTATCACCATCAACACAGTAACCATGGAAGACAATGGGACATTCGCATGCAGTGTTCGTTTACGGAACGACTTCCCCCTGCAGTCTGCAGTTACGAGTCTTCTCGTCCTCAGTAAGCATGATGGAGGCAAAACCACATTCATTAGATAATCCGCTATCCTTCTTCCAGTGTCCATACTGGTTTTTATACAATAGACATTTTAACAGAAAAAAGATATTTCCCAGCAAATCATAATCTTCAGTTCTGTCTTTGGTCTTTTCCTACTGCTAAGGAAGTAGGTTGGAAGGCTTAAAGCATCCAACTCCCTTATACGCTTGACTGTAGAAAACATAGTTTTTTAGAATTGAGTATGTAGGTCACTATCCTAATAACCTTTGCCTCATTACAGATCATTTCTCTTTTGCTCTGTGGCTTGTCACACTCCAGTTTTCAAAGGATGAGTTACTCAGTGTTATTAGAGATATCCCAAAAAGCATCTTACGATTTATTCTTGACTAACAAGTGTCAAGAACGGACAAACAGATTAGGGACAAGTGTTCTCTCCAGCTCCCTTGAGAAGGTTGTAGATGCAAGGCCAACCTCTGTTCAGGAGGAATAAACAACACAGGTGTCAAAGATGGGTTGAAAAAAACCCCTACATGTGAATAACAAAATTCCTTTGTTTTTCCTTCCTTCAGTTGCACCATCCAAGCCAGAATGCAAGACTGTGGGCACAGCAGAATATGGACAGACAATCAATCTAACCTGCAATTCTCATGAGGGCTCCCCAAAACCCACGTACACCTGGCAAAGCTTCAATGTTCAAAACGAGCCCCGTGTACTGGAAACAACAAAAGGTATGGGAATTTCAAAGACACCAAGTCTTTGAGCTCTCTATAGTTCAGGACTGGAAAGACTTTGGAATGCAAATACAAAAACACACTACAATCCTTTTTCTAGGTTTGCTGACCAGGATTATAAGGAGTTGTCCTTTTGGCAAGATATACTTCTAATTAACTTAGCAAGGCAAAAGGGACTGTTACTTGAAGTAACAGCGGTCACTACGATTTTCACTTTAGTTCTTACCTGGCAAGAAAGCTGCCTCACTTTGGAAGTGGCTGGAAATGATTACTTCTCAATTGCTGGATGTAAGGGTCGGATAGCATGAGGAGTAACATCCAGTTTTCTGACTGGTGTGTCTGTATCTCAGCTCACTTGACAGTGACCAGGTCACTTCCTGGAGTGAGGGCAAATAAAAGCTGGCTGTGGAAGCCGTCCTCCTTCCAGAGATGCCTCTTCACCTAAGGGAAGGCAAAATGAGAAACTGTTACACCATTCCTGCTTTGAGAATAAACCATGCTTACAGTTCTTCAGGACTGTCACACAAGCCCTAATGTTTTATTTGCTTCTATTTTTTTAAGCGAGAATCTGAAAAAAAGGGCACGAATTTCCATGACAGGATCTTTGGTAGAACTAGTTATACAGAAACAAGGGTTTCACAGCCTTTAAAGTGCAGTAGTGTCTGCAGGACACAGATTTATTACTCCAAGCCACTCCCTTTCTTCCCTGTATGTTCAACTCCAGAAGGACTGAGTATGTGTCTGGACCTGCCTCTCCTGGTTTAAGTTCTTGTAGCATTGCTAAGCAGGTAAATTAAATGCGTTAAGACTGCTGGCTGTTCAGCTCTCTTGCACAAATCATGCAAGAGATGAAACGTAAACGGGAACACAAACCTTACTCACCTGACTGGCCACTAAGCGGTGCCAACGGATCACGCACAGCCCTGCACACACTGCGATTTGTCTTCTCAAAGCAGCAGCTGCCTGCCCGCTCTTGCCTTCATTCTGTTGTTTCCTGGAGCAGGAGTCTGTTCTGACCCACTTCCACGTTATTTCTGCTCCCATCAGAGCACAGCTGTCCAGCAGTCTCTGACCCCCTGAGGGCTGGATGCCCTACTGTCACCACAAGCATCATGCTTCTGCGTTAGGGATTTGGGCCACGCAAGCCCCAGCGCTGCACGGTGTGCAGAACGCCCTCAGGAGCCACTCCAAAACTGACAGTGCCTGACACGAATACTTCCAATCCAACTCACCAATTACTTTTGATGTAATATAGGAAGATTTACGGTCCAGTAACATATTGCAATTCTGAGAGCTCTAAACATCATACTGGAGGGGAGAGGGGGGAAAAAAAGAAAATGAAGCAAGCTCGGACAGAAAGCAAAGACTTTTAGAGGTGAAGCACGCGGAGCCCGTTATTTCTTGGTTCGCATGCTGTTTTACTAGCTGGCGCTAGGCGTCAGCAAAGACCAAACAGAATCCCAGCCCCAAACAGAAGCTGGGAAGAACAGAGGATCGCGGAGAAAGTAACAGGAGGAAGGCCACTGAAAAGCACTCTGAGCCTCTGGGTTTTTGGAGCCGGGATCTAGAACTTTATCAGTAGAAAACAAGGGAAAAGCACGAACTACTCATAGAAGCACCAGCTGGAGATGTAACGAGCCAAACCTGCCTTGTTTGACCATCAGAGCTAAGATGTAGCGAATGGTTCTGCTCCCTGTTAGGCTGGATAGGAGGCACTTGGTGTCATAGCGTTCCCATGTATGTCATTGTATTTCTTTCCCTTTCACAGCCTGAAGGGCCTCTCTCAGGCTAGAAAACTACTGCCAAAAAACTCTTATCTGAAATCCTGAGAGCAGGAGAACTGAAGGACTTTTTGCCATTTTACAAGCTGAGTCATCAGATGGGCACTCCTCCAAGCCAGACCACCAGCTTGTGCTGTTTTATTTCTGAGCAAAGAGGGCTCCTGGCCATTTACCCACTGAAAAAAAAAAAAAAAAAAAAATGCTTTCACTAAGCATACGTGCTTCTTTACCATCCACATACAGTTTTCTTGTTTTCCTTCTAAAATGGATGCTCAAATGCCACGTTTTCTGTAATCAAAACAACACACTTCCACTTGTCCTCCCACAAATCACACTAAAAACTAGAGCTTTAATAGCTTCTCACCACTCCTACCATCCTGGGCTAGAATTGAAGTGTCACCATCCCCATTTTCCCCCTTCCGTCCTCCTTCTCTTTCCCTGACTGGGTCTGTGTTTCGCAGGGTCTGTGTTAACAGGGGAGCTAATAACGCTGAAGAACATCTCGGCGGATACCTCTGGCTTTTACATCTGCACTGCAACTAACAGTGTGGGAAGTGAATTTTGCAACATGACCGTCAGCGTTGTGCCACGTAAGAGACTGCTCCTTTGGAAGCATAGTACCAGAGACGTACCCTAGCTAACTGTGAAAACATTAACAGGGGCAATGTAAACAAAATTTTAAAATTCTGCTTTCTTTCAAAAAATAGCACATTTATTTCCCTTTAAAGCAGATTCTCAGCATTGGTTTAAAAGGACTCATGGATTGCTTACTAATGCACAGGGTGAGTCCACAGAAAACAAAAAACTTGTACAATGAGATAAGCCTGAACTGCCAAGTCTGAATCTGAACTTGAAAAAGTACAGCTGTTGTTCAGACCCAGGGGCTGTTCCTGTGGGCTTAGCTACCCATTGCAGAACTATTTCTAGTTGCCGTAGCCAAATGTCCTCCACTCAGTCTGGATCTGATGGTGGGATCTGGGATGTGGTAGTAGGATTTGAAGCGCAGTGACTGTGCTCATTGCATTTGATAACATTCTGGCTACAAAGAGGTAATTCTTTTCCTCCTTCACAGCATCCATGAACATTGCCCTTTATGCTGGCATCATTGGAGGAGCTATAGCTGCTGTTGTAGTTATTGGTATTCTAGCCTATTGCTGCTGCTGTCGAGGGGAAAAGGACAGTGACTACGAGATGACGTAAGTACCTTTCTCCAGGAACGTGAAGGGTGTATACGGAGGGTTCACGTTCTCTCTCTGGCATCAGTCTGTGCAGTGGAAAGTACAGGAGGAAAAAAAAGTCACCAAGGAAAGCAAGCGCTGCTTTCTTCCTTTTGGTTTCTACCCTAGTGACTCCCACCTCTTCTCGCAGAATATGCCCATATCACCAGACACCTTCGTGGTCTCTGGGACAGAACCCAAACTTTCAAACCTTGGAACTGAATTTGCAAGTCCCAGTCAGTCAAGCACCAGTCACTCGATAAAGCCCAGACTGTTTCTCGTTTCTCCGAGTCCCTGTAGCTGTTTCCACCCCTACTAGCCTATGTCACCATGATGCTCTGTATTCAGAAATATCACTCCAAGACAGAAAGCTTTTTCTTATTCTCATAAACCAAAAAGCACTGCAAGAAGAGTGGGATGAGAAAGGACACACCTGTCTCTGTGCATATGCTGTGGAAAAAAAGTAGCTCTCACATCACCAGCAAGACTTAAGTTACAGAGTTTGGTTTGGTACACTTCTAGATCAGCTTAGAGCAATCTAAAACCATTTTAATGCAAAATCTCTTCAGTAAGATTTCTAGCTGGCTTTAACTAACATCTCTACTCCTTAATAATGTTTTAGGGAGAGAGAAGACAAAAATGAACGCTTCCAGAATACGCCTACAGAGAATCAGAGAGCAAGAGACAATTCTGAAGATGAATGAAGAAAGAAGCAGGAGGCCAATGCCATCCCCAGGTTTTGCTGAGGCACAGAACACCACTGTAGAAAAGAAAGCAAATCCCTATCTCTTACTGCAATAAGTATTTTTTTGAATAATTAAGCGAAAGCTAATGGCTCTGTCTTCAGGTTTGTGAGGGGAGAATATCCTTGCCTCCCTGGAAAGAAGTGCTTAACATACGATGGGTATTAATACATAACCTCATAGCAGAAGAATGCATGTGAAGCACTGCTTCACCCACTCACCCAAAAATAACCAGCTTCCCACTTTTTCTAAAGGAAGCCACTCAAGTCTATTTTGAGAACAGAGTTGCTGGTATATCCCTAGATCCACACGAGGTTTCAAGGTCACTGATGTAAGTTCTCAAGAAAGGGTGGTCTTGTTTATGGTATTACGCAAACATCAGAGCTTGCACCGCTGTCCAGTATAGAAATGGTTTTATGCAAGATTGAAGCAAGTTTATTTTTGAGGACATTTTATTAAATGTGTTCTTTTTATACATTACGCATGCACATGTGAATAACAATATGGGAAAAAAATGTAGATGACCGATCAAAGTCACCTGTTTGAAGCAACAATAGCATGGATAAGGTAACAGAAATAAGCAGCCGAGTTTCAAAAATTTAGAGGGATTCAGAACAGGTAGCTGAAAAGATCTGGAAACAAACAGTCTCTGAGCCTGCATACCTTCAGATTCCTCAAGTTATGAATTCCAGCTCACAGAACTCCTAAATGCGACTTTTCAGTGCATTGTCCTTTCCTCCTGGCTGCTGCATGGGCAAGATGGAAATGGTCCACTGCACGTGTGGCTTCTGCTGAAAAAACAACAGGGTGAGAGCGTGTACATGGAAAGTAGCTTTTTAATGAGAAGCCCCTCCTGCCTCCCCCCCCCCAAAAAATAAAAGTGGGGAGGGATAGGGGAAAGGAAGAAAGAGTGCATTGCTATTCAAAATTATAACATCTCGTTTAAACAGAAGTGCTAGGTGTACAAAATATGCAGAATGGGTGGAAATGTGGAAAAACTCCCACCACTGGTATCTTTGGAAGAGAATTGATCGTCTTTCACTGCCCAAAAGATTGGGTAAGATTTCACTGCCTAAAAGATTGTTGTGGTTATTTGCTTTTTTTTTTTTTTTTTTTTTTTTTTTTTTAATTTTTTGGGGGGTTTTTTAAGCTGTTTTTAAAAAGACTTATTCAATGAATAGCACAAAACATTTATCCTTTCAAAGCTCTCTATTACATCTTCCACTTCAGGAGTTCTGGAAACCTCCTGCAATGCTACCCACATACCCTTACCCCCAAGTAATTGCTTTCAAGTCTGTAACAAAAATCTGAAGTACGACTTTAAAGAAGATCCAGCAGTCCTCCTGCACACGGACAGCATTTCCGAGATTTTGAACCATGCAGGCCAACCTACCAAGAGTAACAACTTTCTGGCTGCCTTTGCTTTACATGATCCTCCAAATACAGTTTTCATTTGCAGTAATAACAACTGCAAAGAGCAGAGTTCCTTACAAAGTATACACAAACCCAAATCCTTCTGGCAATGAACAACCTGAAGCACAGCTCAGCAAGACATTCCGAGGACTTCTTCCAGGGCTTAGTTGAGATGCATGACTAAACATTGCAAAGATGGATTACCAAAAAACACAAAAAAAAATTGCATGCAGAAGCTGGAGGAAGGTAAAAGAGCAAGGTGCATAGCTCAGAAAGAGAGGAACAAATAAAATACAATTATGTGTATTTTATTCTCTTTTGCAATGAGAAACTACAGATTGGTCAGTACTTTATGTTCCCTCACAAACACTTAGATCCTCGGGCTGAGAGGGATGATTGTGTGGATTCTCAAAGATCTTAACTGGGAAGACCAGCAAAAGGACATGACAATTATCAATGGCATTTGTGGCCAGAAACCGACTCTGGCCTCTGAAACATTTTAACACTGTGTTACTCATCCCATATTTTTCACTCTCAGGATACGTGAAGCTTAATTGCTGCTTGTCAGCTCAGGGCTTGAAATAACATTTGCATGCTGGTCATTTTAAACAAAGAAAGATGCAGATTGACAAATCTGCATTAAGCTGTCTGAAAATAAACAAATAAAACCAGCCACAAAGTACAAGAGAAATTATAAAAAGACACCCCAAACCATGAATTCAATTCTAATTAGGTTCCATAAAAACATCAAGGAAAAAGCAAGAGAGTTAGAGATGACAGACATTAAAGCAGAGCCACTGACGTTCTGCAGTGCTAAGCACAGTTCTTCCCTGGGAAATAAACTGAGTGAGTGCACACAGAGAGAGATTGCTGAGATATTTCACTGCTTCTCAGACATTTTTTAAACAAAATTAACATTTTGAAGGTTGTGTATTAATCAGAATGCTACACGTGTAGCAACTGATTTGTTACATTCAGTCAGGCAGGAATACGCATATTCGAGTTGCTGGCTTACTCCAGCATTTTCCCATGACTGAATGGATCACTTGTATGTCTTCCGGAGCAGGAACAGCTCCAAGAGCCTCTGGTACACTCAGAACTTTAACCAAAACTAAAGCAGCGCCCCCAACACATTCAGGGGGAAAATGGGGAAAGTGAACGGTGCTTAATGAATGTCCAAGAAGTAACGTACGCATACCTGACTTCTGTACTCTCGTCCCTCAAAGGTGGAATTAGGCAGAGAAAGAGTGACTCCACACAGCCTATAGTACGTTACTGTTTGGTTATGCTCCACTTCCACACGGAAGAACATGCATGTATATGCTGCTTCTGTGCACGAAAAGGAAAAAGGAGAATACCAGGATGTAAGCGCTCCCAAAGCGCTGTCCCATCTGCGGGACTGCCGAGATCTGTTACCCCAGCTGGGAGGAACAGCCGCAGTATGATTTTAGTACGTCATTACTTAGCGGGGTTTCTTTCAGCAAGCATACTAAGAGGAGATTTTAAAGTTACACCTTCTTCCTTCTGACATGACCTCAGCAAGCTGCAACAAGCCATTCCCTTCATAATGAAGTGTATGAAGGAACCAGAAAGTCTATTTCAACAGTCCAGCAACCCAATGAAAAGTGGGTAGGAGAGAAACCCCGAGCACAAATCGAGAAGTTGGATCAACCCACACTGCCCAAAGCAAGTACACTAACCAGGACTTCACCACATTTCCTTCTTTTGTCAAAAAGCGAGTATTTGCTCCCCAGAGATCTGCTACTGCTTAAGAGAATTTCTCCTTCATTTCTTGGCTTTTATTTTTCACATTCACATTATTTATTTATTTATTTTTAAACTTGCTTATAATATTCTGAAGGCAATATAATGTATGGCTTACTGAGGGGAAAAAAACGTTCATTATCTGTTCCTAATAGCAGTCATTTAGCTTTTTAAATTTATTCTTATCTAGGCACTTTTTATCCAAGGAACTCAAAGGTCTACTAAATGTGGAAAGCAAAACATCATCATTTATGAGTGACAAAGCAACGAGACAGAAGTTAAATGCTCTGACCACATCGCAGCAGAAGTACGGGGATAGGACAGCCAATATTCCCAGCCACCTCATACACCCTGCAAGGCAGATATTCTCATCAACACCCCCGTTCCTATTTCCATTTCACCTTCCAAAAGCCATTTTTGTTTGTTCCCCTCAGTCTTGGGCATTCTTGTCAGCAGAGATGTTTTCCTGCTAGTCCCAGCTGTACTGTTGCAAGGGGTTCCTCCTTCCTAGGTGCTGGTCTTTGGTGCATTTTACAAGGCTCCTTATTAGCCCATTCCCTCAGCCTGTTTAGGCCCCTTGTAGGGCAGTCCTGCCCTCAAGCGTATCAGCTGGTTTTCCCCATTTAGTATCTTTGGCAGGTGAGAGTGCACTCTGTCACCTCCTCCGGGTCACAGCTGAAGATGTTGAACAGGCCATTGTAGAGTCTGCTGCAGTACCACACTCATCAGCAGCATCTGCATAGAGCATCTCTTAACCACGACCTTCAGAGCTCAGCTAGATTTTTACTCACCTGTTGTTCACCCACCTAGCAGACTTCTTATGCTATGACCCTTCAAAGATGACAGACCAGCCTTGCAAAGGTATCAGGCAGCTTTCTCTGCACCCTCAGATGCAACCCATCAAGCCCCATGGTCTTGTATGCGTCAAATTCTCCCAGCTGGCCCGACTTAACCTTCATCCATTGTTTTCCCTTCCTTTGAACAGAGGTCTGAGACCGACTGTAAGGGCTTGTGGCAAGGAGGGCACTGGGGAACTGCGGTACTGCAGCTGTTACTAAATCACTCACCCCACTCACCAACAGGACCACTCTTCCTTGTTCGGCTCTTACTGCTAATATAGTCATAGAAGCTCTCCTTGTTGACCTTGATATCCCTTGTAAATACCAGCTCCAGGCTGGAAAGCTTCAGCTTTCCAAATACCATCCCCACATGCCTGGCCAGCGTTTCTGGGCTCTTCCTTTGCGGCCCACACCTCTTCCTACCTCCCATATACTGTTTTCGCACTACGGTGCCGTCATGCGTTCCTTGAGAAGCAAAGGGAGCCCCCTGGCAAATCACCTCCACTCCTGAACTGCTCTTCCTTTTGGATGACGCTGTCCTCAGTGACCTGCCAGTCTTCCTAGACTCCTTCATCCTTTAGAGTCATCTCCCAGGGATTCCACCTACCCATTTCCCCCACAGCCCCCAGGGTCTGCTCTCACTCACTCTGCTCTTCCTCACTCTTCTTTCTTAGGATCTCAAACTCCAGTATTACACGGCCAGAAAGCAGAGGCTGCCACTGCTTATGACAAAAACATTGTGCAATTCAGAACCAAATCAGACAGACAAGAGCTAATTATTTCACAATTCTTGTTGCTGGAGCAACAGCACTACTTCTCTATTTATTTAAACCATCGGTTCCAGGAAAGACACCGAGGCTGTCTTCAATCTGAAGAAGCTCACAGTACAATGAGCAAAGTGTTAAGATTGATTGTGGATGTGCTGGGACTAGTGCTAAATCTATTATAGCCCAACACGAGCAAATTCAGAACTCTGCTCTCCTGCCTTTCACCTGTTCACCAGGAGGAAGGGGGAATTATTTGAAAATGGTAACTGAAGAGGCTTGTGACAGCTTCTAAGACAGAACTAAGGAAACATGAGGGAACAGAGACCATACAGGGTTAGACTAATAACACTGTTTCCTCATTTATTCATTTTACTTGAGTCACCGCAAATAAATTGATTGGCAGCTCACTATATGGTGGAACTAAAGCATATAGTTAACCTACAGAAGACACCAAGAGGGCAGAAACTAGATAGCAAACTTGTTATTCCTCTGTACAGCTACATCACCTTTACTTTGCCAAATTGAAAGATACTGTTAAAGCCTTCACAGTCAACAGTCAACTGCATAGGTCTCTATCAGCCAGAAATTCAGAACTCAGTTTCATATGTTTACTGCAGTCACTTAAATGTCTGTCATTCTTGATGGGGGAAAGGATTAGCACTTCTTAATTCAACTGAGAGGTCAAAAACAGTCTCTAGGTATTAATTAGACAGTTTAAAAAGAAAATAATGAGCAGAAAACTAGTTATTTTGCAAGGAAACACAGACAGGGCTCCCTTGAACACAGGTTTTCTTTCACCCAACACAATTTTTCATTCGGAAGACTCCAGCCTTTGGCACAACTCCACCTGAATGCGATGGCTCGAGACCCAGAGTCCCAGGCAGAGTGGAGGCAGGTTTTCTGTTTGCATGACTCGGTATGGCCCTCACTCCAGTAGCTGACAAAGAACATGCCCAACAGAACGATCATCAGCTGTGGTGCGTGAACTAGGACTACAGCGCTGCTCCCTCCGGTTGGACATCCGCCTGATCAGCGAATGCCAGCACCTAACATTGGACGGACCCTCCACTGGGTCCCCACCAAGTTACCCCCAGGCTTCTAGGATTTAAGACCAACATGTTGCTAAAGGCATGATAAAAAGCAAGCTTACTTTAGGTACGGCAAGCACTCGCTTTGATCACATGACCAGTGACAATATAGATGCTGAAATCCACACCGCATTGAAGCCACAGGCAGCTGCAGTGAACAGGGTGCCAGGCACTGTCTGCTGGACCTCATACCTACAAACAAGAAGGAACTGCTGGGAATGCCTACGTCTGACATAAGGAGCGCGCTAAGGTGTAAGTCACCACCTTTCCCTTATCTTTACTTTTCCATTAAAGAGAAGTGTTACTGCACTGTGTTTATTGCATAGATCTTGGTTTTTAAGAAAACAAAGATGAAGTTTCAAATTATCCAACAGCCAGGGAAGTAGAGATCCAAAATGAAAGAACTTTCTGCCACTCCCCAACAGCTTTAGGGTTCCCCTCAATATAAGCAGATCGATAACATTAAAGGGGCTACATCTATTAGTGTTCTCGTCACGTAGATCTTAGAGTTTTCATTACAAAACAAAAAAAAACCCACACCACCACAGCTTGTTGGTTATTATAACACAGTTACTGCGCACTGCCTACAACGTGCAAGTCCTATGCAACATACATGCACAATTTGATGTTACAGGTGGCAAGGCAGACACACCATGGAACCCTGAGTCTACAGTTCTCTCCTTCTGCCCAGACTTCACTGAGTCTTGAAGCATAGTAGCAAACGCTTTTATAGGCTTGTGTACTTACATTAACGTGATACGGGATAACTATTTTAAGAATGAATTCTCTTCTTCATAAGAACTGAAACATGAAACTTTTATTGCATTGACTTCTGAAAATAATCCAGACACCACAGTTCCATACATTTGGAAATGTCAATGCAACTGTCAGTTAAGAAACTTAAAACTCAACCACATTCCACTGCAAAGAAGCCTTTACCACTAAGTAGACACTGTTACAAAGCTTCCTGATACCTCTAAGACTGGTACATCTCAGCCTTGGAGGTTTATTGTCCTTTAACTGGTGAAGCTTAGCAGGTGAAACAACAACCTCATAGAGAGAAAACACAGGATCACGAAATCAAGAAAATACAATTATACAAGCAACCTCTTCAGCAGGAGGCATCCAAATGGTTCAGTGATCCTGAAAGAAGGACCTCAAACGGCCTTACAGCAACTTGAATGTGTTTCCAACTACACCAGCAATTGGCCCTTTTAGACATACTGATCAGCATGCTGGAGCTTATCCACTAGTGTGTGGACCCTTCCCCCCTCCCTTATCATCAAAAGACAATGAACAACCTAATTTTCAGTTCCTACAAGGACTGAAATTCATCTCCTCTCACAGTTAGTTGCTATGGAGATAGTATTCACAACTGGACTTCCTTTGGAACAAGATGCAAAAAATTCAAAAAATAAGCTCTTATTTTGAGAAGCAGCTGTTTTAAAGACACATGGACTAAGTAACAGACAACTAATTAGAGACATGCCCAAGACCTTTATCTCCATGAAATGGAACACCTAACTTCCCAATGCTATGTCAGAGTCTCCCAGTATTCATGGTCCCTCAAATAATTATAACTGGTATCTGTCCCAGCCATACTAAATTTGTGAAATTTTATACGCAGATCAACGTATGTTTGATTGCGACATTCCTTTAAAAAACGTTCCTTAAAATTATTACTTAACCGCTGATACAAAGGAAAAAAAAACAACCATCTGTATTCCAGATATGAAGTCTGTGCCTCCAAAACAATACTATGAGACCAAGAGAATTGCCACCACACGTTTTCCAAGACATTTCATAGGGTACCTGCTTTTTTTTGCCTTGAATGACAACTTGAATTCTCAATGGGAAGAAACAGACTGTGAGCAATCCTTTGAGACCATTACACTTTTAATTCCACGGTACAACATTGCATACCCCCACTGCTCCCTCCACAATATTCGTAGAGAGAGACCATTATGCACTGAAATTTTAACTTCCACATGCAGAAGAGGGGAAGGACGTTACTAAAGAAAAAAAAGCACTTGTTTTAAGTTGCACTGGCCACTAAAGCACTCCTCTAATCCAATGATGTTGCCAGCCACTCTTGGATTTGCACTCTACCCATTGAGAAATAGAACTGGCATGGCATTTCTTTTCAGAGAGGATGCAATTTCAGAATGTCTTCCTGTAGGAAACAAACAAAGTTTTCTTATTTTTAAATCAAGTCAACAACAGTTTCATCTTTCTAACAAGAACTGGAACCATCAAGGGTTGCACGTAAGGTGAACAACTGCAGTCTGGAGATACTGCTGGTTATTTTTGA
Organism: Alectura lathami; assembly: GCA_013399715.1. Classification (NCBI taxonomy): domain Eukaryota; kingdom Metazoa; phylum Chordata; class Aves; order Galliformes; family Megapodiidae; genus Alectura; species Alectura lathami. The sequence goes on from VXAV01001202.1 coordinate 19,020, forward strand.
GGACCAACAAAGAATGGAATGTACGGCTGTCCTGGATGTAAAGACCTTCAGTTACTGAAAGGTTTGCACAGATCAGGTGTACTCTTCACTAGCCGAGTAACTCCTCTTCCTCGCATGGTACTCGTTCCATAAAGAGAAGCCTTCGTGCCACATGGAGAATCACCTGTGAAGTTAAATAGAGTTTAGAAATGAGTTAGTCCTCAAAGCCTGCATAAACGAATAGAATTGTCCTCCATACGCTGTGGAGCTGAATGTGTTCAACAGTTCTAACCCAAGAAATGAGAGGCAGGACTCTGTCCTCCGTAGGCACCTAGTCCATGTATGATCTCGTGATTGACAGCTGGCACATTCCAGCATTTAACTCAGTGTTTCACGCTTCCTATGCAAAACATTAGCTGCAAACAGAATTCTTAGTTTGTCTTAGAGACTTGATTCTGTTCCTCTCTGCAGGTTAGCCATGCATTGCCCAAATGAACTGGGCTTTCTACTAGACACATTTTAGCTGCAAAAAGAGGACTTTAAACAAAGTTTTTATAAATCCAGTTGTAACAGAATACTTGCAGCAAGTACCAGCTGAACCTGCATGAGTCAAGAGCCAAGACAGCATTCTAAAGATGGCCCTGCCTCAAGGTGCCTCAGCATGCAAGAAGGTCCTTCGCATAACAGGAAAAGAAGGTGTTATAAAGCAGATGGCAACATTTGTGAGAAAAAACGAGTTTGGATAGGCCTTCCGACCACATGTCTCGCTCCAGTAAGAAAAGGGCAGTGCTTTCATTGTCAGAAATTCAACGAAAACTGCAACTGTATGCAGGAATAAAACACAGCTCATGCAGAGCTAAGCAAGCATTATGCCAGTGACAGACATCTTTCGAGCCCCGAAATTTTAAAAAACTGCAACTCGGTTAAGTTTAAATGCCCTCTTTCCCTTTACAAAGGGAGAAACCTCAAACTCACAATTAGAAGGGACACGTTCTTGAACCCAGCTTGGAGAAGTGACTTGTCTGTCACATGCAGAACCTTCAGCCTTCATTTTCTGTATGAAGAAATAAACATTCAAAATAAGAGAGATGTTTTCTAGAACAAAGTATGCACAACTATCCACGGTACCTATGAGTTATGGTCAAAAACCACCACAAGAGATGACCCAGCTAGAGACTGTTTTTCTTCTCTCAAGAAGAAGCCTGCCAAGTATACTCTGCCAAGTATACCTCACAAAAAAGGAACATCCAAAAGGAAAACGGCTAACCTGAAATTGGCAAGTGTGTTCTGTCTAGAATACTTGAGTTCACAAGAACTAACACGGGAAACCAATCACAAGGAACTGACCTGAAAGCGTCCAGCATCCAGGATCACCCTCTTGAGATTTGTATTTCCACTGGAATCACTGTCTTGAAGAGGCAGGTGAGCAGCTGTCAGTGAGACTCCATACACACCAGCCAAAGATTTACTGATGCAGTAACTTGACCAAGGAAATAAAAAACCCAAGAGAAGTTCTGTGAAGAGGGCTGTAACACTTACGTATGGAAGCACAGCACACACAGCTCTTCATGGGCAAAAATAAAGCAGCCACAGACCCGGGTGCATGGAGATGACAGAGGGCAAAAGCACAGTCGCAGCAGCTACTGACCCTGCGTGTTTCCAAGCCCACCAGCCTATTCTACAACTACCTGCAACCACTTAGAAGCGTGAAAAGCAAGTTTCTGGCAATGCGTAGCCATATATAACGCCAGTTTTTTGAATCGAAGAGCTGTTCATTGCTATTCCTCAAACAGCATTACTACCATGGACTGGGATCTTAAGTTGCAGCTGCTTCCCAACTATGTACTTACCCTTTCTCCCCCAACCTAAATGACAGAAGCTTATGTATCTACACTATCTGTAAAACAGTATAAAAATTTCCAAAGTAGAGATGGACTGAAATATACTGAGAATTTCCCACCAAATAGCAGTAAATCTCTGAGGAACAACAGTGAATTTTAATGTAAATACTATTGGAGAGCGAGAGAAATGTTAAGTGCAGGTAGTGATGACTGCACCAAGTGATGGACAGAAATCACGTTACACCTAAGTGCTAATACAACATACTGCTGTATAGTATTAACACAAATGTTAAAGCTGCAAACAGAACAGAGTCCTGGAAGTGGAGGGAATAAACAACATTCAAGATTTAGAATCACAAAGCTCAAAGCGGTGTGCAAAAAGCGTGCACCTTCAACAACATGAGAAGTCACCATGCAGCAGGTAACTCCGGTGCAATACTCACGCGATCTTCTTACAGGATGCCAAAGCACAGCAGAGGATATCATTCTCTTCGTGCCACTTGCACCTACATAAAATGAAATTCAGGTTTATCTCCAAGTATCTACATCTTTAATCCATTGTGAATAGCTGGTCTGGTCAGAATGAGTAAGAGCAAACACTGAAGATGTTCTCTTTTGTCCCAGTGACAGTAACAGATCTAGGTGGTTAATGCAGAATTGAGAACAGTGCTTAACGAGCAACATACTACATGCCGCGGTGGTGGAAAAAGAAAAAAGCAAATCCTATCAGACAATGGAATTTAAAGACAACTAGAAGTTTCCCATTAAAATGAAATAGTTGCTTCTAACATAACCATCCCCACTTTCTTCTGCAAAGATGTGTTTCAAAGTACATTTTTTCCATTCTCGTTCAGGTCTCCCGCTACTGTGAAGAAGCTCATGGAAATAGAGAACTGCCTGACTATACAAAGGGAAAAAGTGACACTGATTGCACAAAGCTATCTCAAAATCTATTCAGTAAGCAGACTTCCAGGGATAGGTTTCAGTAGATGGAAAAACTAATAAAATTGAGATCAAATTATTCTCACTTAAAACAGTCGCAAAGGAAAAATTCAAGTATGTTTCTAAGTTAACAGCATCAGTGCTAAATATTCCCTTGCAACATCACTAACCACATATTCTATCTTTGTACAAACACAAGGATTTGAAAGCAGGAAAAGCTTTACTGTTCAAGACTCAAAGGGAGAAGAAAAACAATTCTGTAAAGAAAACGCATTCCAGAGTTCTAAAGAACATTCCTTCAGGAAGGCACAAGACCTAACTTAACTCTTCAGCTTAAGAACAGCAAGCATACCTAATCTATCATCACAGTTGCAGCATGAGGTATACACAGCAACAGACAGCTTCCCGTTCAAATCAAGGAGTCTGAATCTCCTCACTTCTATGATTTCCAGCTAACTATCACAATATACTTTATTTTCTTTTTAACTCTCTTTTAAATTTGGCCCCAGTCTCAGCATCAGAGCCATCAGTCTTCACCTTTTTTCAAAAGACGGTGTTTCACATCTCCTGTTGCAGTCACGCTGTGATAAGTAGCATTCTGAGAAGGTTTGCTGAAGATTTCAGCCTAGCGGTGCACAAGCTGTATGTAGGGCACCAAGACATGGCCATAATACCCAAAAAAAAAAAAAAACAAAAACCAACAAACCAACATACCTGGTGTTACTGGAAAAATCCCACACAACAACATCAAGTTCTCTAGATACCCAAGTCTTGGATGGCTCCTTTTGATATTTCTTCTGGTACAGTTTTATTACCAGGTCTTCTACAGTGAGAAGCTCCAGGCAGCTCTCAACACCTATAGCTCAGAGGAAATCCAGGCCAGGAGAACAGAAAAGGCAGCTGAACAGAACAGTCACCCACTTTTCAGCCAGTCTTTGTTCACTGTTCAGCTCCTTCAGTGAACCTCAAAGCTCACGTACAACTCTACAAACGATTCCACGAGTGGTATTACTCAGATTTGGCACCCTAGCAAAGCAGGTCCCATACCTCCACAACGTTCTCCACCTCAAGAATTGCAGAACCTACCTAGAGGCCACCTTTCCCCCAAAGCTATTTGTTTCCACACCTATTACCACACCCGCACCTTCCCAGTAACCTCACTGCTTCCACTGCTCCTCTAACTGGCTGACCAAGGAGCAGTGTCTGTCGTTCCACGGACCAGTCAGCTGACTGACCCCGCAGTTATGGGGAGGGAAAGAAGAAGCACGCACAGTAGTTCTACCTATCGGTACCAGCTTTTATGAAACCTTTGGGATTTGAGCCCCTTCTGAGGAATACACCAGTACCCGATCACATCACCCTCCCTTCTCGTGGAAAAAAAAAAGGCCCCAAATGACTGGTTTCCCACCTGCTATGCTAGCCATTCGTTCAAGGCACCAGCTGATCCTGAATCTGTCATCAGACTAGGGGAAAGAAAATTTCAGTTACATTCAAGAACTGTATTAAGTACAGCACATAATTCTGCAAGACTTCTGACTGCACTAAGAAAAAAAACAGTCACTTCCAAAGCAGAAGTTCATGTTTGTATACACCCTTCCTGAAAACTACCTCAAAGAGGAATCAAACACCAAGGTAGCCTTCCAATCAAACCTCAGGGGAAATTCTGGAGCAATGTCTGGGGACGAGTTAACTCATTACAGCTGTCTCCAGTAACTGCTGTATGGTTTTTTCATGCACATTTCCTCATAGCCCTGTATTTATAGATGGAGCCCAAGATCTAGACCCTCCCCTCCTTTTATGAGTTAACATTAGGCTTGACTGGAATATATATAGACAGAGTCATAATGAGGCTTAAACTCCTCTGAACCCCAATGTTTTATTTCACTCACTGGCAACTCAGTGAAACGAGCAAAAATGAGATGTACTGTATTCTCATGGGGAAAAAGTCATTGAGATGTAAAAACATCTTTAGAAAAGGAGGATAATTTGACTATTATACAGCACAGTCAAGTTAAGTACAATCTTAAACTCTTAACCTAAGTCAAAACAATGTCAGAACATTGTGAAGTGTTCATTGACAGACTAAGAGCCAGAGCTGCAGGCTGTGGGTAAGGAGGCAGAACAAGCTTAGCTTCTTCTCCTAACCAGGGCAAGCGTAACTATGGGTGGGGGAGAAAAAACAAACACATGGACAAAGAAAAAAAAAAAAAAAAAGGAAGCTTGCTTATTCGGGCTCCATGTCACTTCTGGTCAATGCAAAGAGCTGGAATTTCTAAAAAAAAAAAAAAAAGTTTAAAATTGTCAAGCTTTTTACATGAGGCCAGAGGCCATTTCTTCCTGCAATGGAACAAGGAAACTTTGGGGAAAGAGTAGTCTTTTTTTCCCCCCACTCGTCTGCAGCTGAGTATGTTTTAGAGAGAAGTCTCTCCCTGATTATCCAGTGAAGGAGAATTTAGAGGTTTGATTTTGAGCACTTCACTTGGACCCTGCCCATACCCTGCAGTAAAAGCGAGGACAAGCTCTTCCGGCTGGTTGGGCAAACTCGAGGAGTTCACGTATGACAACTGGGTAGCAAGCACGTGAAAGATAGAATCCAGATATCGGGATCTTATGAGTGGCATCACCTAACAGAAGTAGGAGGGAAAAAGGTTATGAGAAACACTGTTTCTTTAACTGATGCGATCCCCCCCCCTCACCTTTGTAATTTTATTTATATACACATACATGTACACACAAACACAGGTCTCTTCATCCCTACAGGCAGCATCTGTAATTAAGCCATCAAAACCCTGCTTCTGGCAGCAGAAGACTAGCGGGGCTGGGCTGTGAGCAGACACACACACACTTAGCCCTTTTAAGAGGCCATTATCCAAATATTTGACATAGGATAACATGGGCCAAGTTTGTTCCCTCTGCACACAACCGGAGGAAATGTACTAACAGAAACAAACTGGAATCTACAAACACTACTTCAGAGTGCAAGGGAAACATGGCAGTGAAGAGCTCTGCCACCTGTGGGTATAAGAAACATGCAAGGTGACCGCAGCAGGCTGCTCTGCCACCCCTTTCTCTTCAAAGCCTGAGATTAAGTTCCCAGAAGGAGAACCGGGGAAGGAGAAACAGAAGGAGAGACTTACAAAACGCTTGGGTACAGATCAAATAAGCTGAGTCTAAAATCATACACCCTTGCATACCACTCTTCTTCTCCACTGATACTCACTGGCAGCCTGGCAGTGGTACCGAAAACCACGTGGTGGTACTTCTGCAGAAAGCATGAGGGAGGGGAGGAAAAGAACAACCATCATCCAGCACCGCAACGACAGAACCCTTAACTAGGCAGCACATTCTGATTTAGAGAAAGGAGCAGCGTCGTCTTCACCTGTGGCCTTGTACAAGCACCACAACTATTTTTGAAAAATATTTTCAGTTGCGTACATTTGAAGGGAAAAAAAGTATACTGCATAGCATCTATGTTTAGGTCGAAGACAAATGTTCCTTGGCATAAAACATAAACATCAGAAGTGCCTTTGAATTTATTCTGCCCTCTTAGAATCCTCATGCAGTGCTAGCACTTGAGTAAACCTTCAAAAACAAGCAGAGAACAGCACTGCTCAGTTATTGTAAGCAGAAGTCCAATTGCTTGTAGTGAAAGAAATAAGCCTGTTTTATGCCAGAATTTTAATCTGGGCAGCAGTAACTGTGAGTAGAAAGCCTCCCTCTCAACCCAGAGCAAGATGAACTACTTCTTGTCTTCCCCTCCCTGGAAATCACCTGGATCTATGAAGTGATGGAAGTCAGCCATTATGCCGTCCTGCAGCGAGTACTTGACACACCCGATCTCACAAGGAAGGAAGCGCTGGTCACAGTGGGACGGCAGCGTGCCGTGACTGTAAATGTTCAGGAAATAGAAGATGTCTGCGACCACAGCTGAGAGGGAAAAAACAAAACAAAACCATCAACCCCCAAGCACATAAAATGTCAAGAGGCTTGGAAGCCAACGAGAAATGCTATTCCTTTTTATAGTAGGTCTCTTCACCCTGTAGGAAAAAACAACCAGCAACTGCAGCGTAGCTTGGCAAGCTCCATTCAGTAACTTAAGATAACTTACACAAGCTGGTAATAATCTTCCGTGTAAGAGGAGATGGGAAGAAGTCTGCTGACTACAAGGATCACCTCTCCTCACTTTATAAGCTCCCCCCCAAAAAAAGGCAAAAACATCCTCNAAGTCCAAGCTATGAAAAATACTTTACAGTACATCTTCATGCTTAATGATCATCAATGCTACACAATGTTTTCTCAAGGTTTAAGATAACTGCTTAACCCCTACTCTGAAGTTCTGTCCCTCATCCAAAAAAAAAACCAAAAAAATCTTGTTCTACTATATCATTTACACAGAGATGATGATGTGAGCCAAATGTTATGGTATTCAACACCACCTGCCCTGAGCTTGAATTCTGGTGTTCTTACTGCAGGAGGATAGGAGAGAGACCTGAGTGGAACTGCTCATCTTATTTAAAAATGGATATAGGTATGGGCACCCATGCAGGACTTTGCTGAGAAATACAGAGAAGCAGCATCATACAATGCATCTCAGCTGGACTCATCCAGCTGAAAGACCAGTTGTGCGATCTCAAGTCACCGTGATCAACCTGGTAATCCCCATCACAGTGACAGGAGAGCATGGATTCTGACAGAGAGGAAGCTAACACAGCTACTCTTTCCTGAGCCTCCATAACCGCGACAGTATGAACACTGCTCTAGAGACTTGTTAGGTAGAAGGCCTGACCAGAGACTGGACCAAACAGAATAGACACAGCTTGTGTTAACTGGATGCTTAACCTACCTTGTATGCACCACTATTTATAATTTTTCAGAATAAAATAATATTGGTTGAGGAAAGTATGTTCTCAATTCTAATTAAAACACCCATTTGAAGACAAGGAACAGACAGGAAAAGTTTGGTTTTCAAGTAAGTTATGAAAATACTGACCAAGTACATATCTACTTTTACTTTCCCAAAGAGGTCATGTGATCATCTCATCTAACACCTACGTGATACAAAGTTTGAGCTCCTCACCCTTGGAAGTTGGACTAGGCCTTGTAAACCACAACTGTCAGAGCAGAAAAACTATCTTTTTCTTAAAAGCCCTGAAAGAATTGTAAAGAAAAATATTACTAGCTATACTTTCATTAAGCTAAAATAAAAACAGAACAGAATCATTCCAGAGAAGGCAGCTGGACATTTGTACTGACTGCTCACTATGCAATAGCAGATCTTTGCAGTTCTACAACATTACTTTAAAGAACAAAAGACACATCTGACACAGATGGCTATTGATGAAATGAAGGCAGCCTTTGTATAGGTACCAATCAGAACATCTGTGCCAGGCAAGCCTTTATCCAACAGCACAGCTACTGTAATTTTGCCATACCCTGGTCACTCATCCACAATATAGCAGACGCATCAGGAAGGGTTGTAACTCTGTGCACCTCTGCGGCCGGACAACCGGGTACTGGATGATCTGGATTAGGCACCTGGAAAAGATGAGAAAATTAAAAACCAACCAAGTCTATCAACCCCTAATAAAGCCCTTCACCTTCTTCTACTAGAGGAACGTATGATGTCCACTAAGAGTTATGGCTAGGTGCAACAAGCCTGTCAGTAGCTTACACACACACAAATGCCTGTGTACGCACAGACTGGGAAGGCAAGATTTCTGATAAGAGAGGGGGTCATCTTACTACCTTGATCAATTCACAGCTGGAAAGAACTACAGCCGAATTTTTGAAATGTAATAAAAAAAAATTTAAAATTATGAATTTGTTAGGTTTATCTACTTGTTGCATGGGAGGAAGATTTCAAACTGGAATTTCAAGCAGTTTGCATAAACCTGATGAAAAAGCTTGCGGCATAATTTGCCTTTGACTAGGAACAGCATTCACGAAGAACTGATAAAGCCTCAGTTTATCAGACTGCTCTGCTACAGAACAAGAGGGGCTTGCAGGCCTACTAAGTAAAGCACAGCACATCCACACACACACACAGTACGCTGGTAAGGGGGCAGGAAGATTTGGGCACCTGCCTAGAAACTGACAGGCCTACCCAATTCAATCAGTCTAGGCCCAAGTTGTGAATAGCAGCCATATCTAGAGGCACTAATTCCAGATAACCATCTTTGTCTAATAAGGTCTGATAATTATCAATTTAAAATACATGAAATGAGGCATTAGCCCCACCCAAGCAAACACCACTTCCCAACAGGTGCTCCTTCCTGGGCATTTACCTCCTTCGTTGTCTTTTGACGGCCTTTCTTTTCTTTCCACTTTTGAGCCTTCTCTGCATACAACATCCTTTCCCCCTCTGTCAGGGACTTGAAGAAAAGTGAATTATTAAGAAGTGTTTACTACTTCCTCCAGTAATCCCACAAATCAATAGAGTGTGTAAGACACTGTATTTCAAAAGTTATCAATACTTCCCAAGAATTGCTAACCCATACCACTGAATGAACCACTGTATTTCAAAAGTAAGTTACCAATACTTCACCAGAACTGCTAACTAGTCCCACCAGATGAACCGCTTTCGGTAGCCTGCTCCCTAACAAAGCCATCCAGCTTCCAAACCCTTGGCGAGCAGGTGCTCCCGGAGCACCTTCAGGGGACACACCACAGGGCACTGCCACACCACAGAGGCCTCCTGAGCCCACCCTCCCAGCCCGGGCTGCCACCACCCCCCACCCCCTGCAAGCCAGCCGCTGCCCCGGTGTGACTGAGGGCAGGGAAGGAACCAGACAAAGCCACCGCGAAGCACACGGCAGCAGCGGGGACACCAGCCGCCTCGCCTTCCAAGGAGCGCCACTCTGGAACTCCACCGCCTCGTGCCCCACCACCACCAGGCGCACAACACGGGCACACCGCCGGCAAGAAGCAGGTGAGCTGCTCCGCGGGCTGGGGCACACCGACGCCGCGGGCCTCCGCCGCCCCTCTCCGTGAGGCAGCGTTAACCCAAAGCCCTTCTCCCCCG
>VXAV01001202.1:38164-76802 GCA_013399715.1 Alectura lathami
CCCGGGGTGGGGGGGGGCCGCAGTGTCCTTGGCTGCGGGGCGGTGGGGATGGCGGCTGCCCTCGGCTGCCTCCCCCGCCGGCCGGGAACAATTGGAGGAACTTCTTCTCGGCCCGGGTCCTGCCGCCTAGCAGGGGGCTGCCCCGCTCCTCCGCCCCGGCGCCGGTGCGGCTGTGCCCGGGGCTCTGAGCGCGGGACGGGATCGGGTCCCCCTCTCCCGGCTCGGCTGCCGGGGAGGGCTGGCAAGGGAGGGGGAAGCAGAAGGGGCTCTGAGGTGGGAAAGGGGCAGGGGAAGAGGCTGGAAAGGGGCCGGGCAGGGAGGAGAGGAGAGGGATAATCGCGGGCGGAGGGCAGCGGGGTCTGCCTGCTCCGAGCGAGCGGGCGCAGCAGCCAGGCACGGGAGGGAGGCGCTGGGAGAGGCTGCGGCAGGCTCGCTCCGCCGGGGAGGCTGGTTACAGGCTCGGTGAAGGAATAGGAGCGCTCGGATGAAGTGGCGTATATTTCACACTGCCACCGATGTATCCCACAGAAAAGACCTCAGGCTCTTCCCTCTTCCTCTTCAGATTTAGGATTCGCAAGCAGTAAATTCGGCTTTTAGTCATAACACCTTCTCCCACCACCCACCCACCCCTTCCCTTGCTTTTTCGCTCTGAGTCATCCTCAGCCTGCCTACTGCTCCCTTCCACGGTTTCGCAGCCTCATCTGGGGCTTCAGCAGCTCCCTGCTCATCGTCCCCCTTCCCCGCTTCCCTCCCCGCCGTTTGGCTGCTTCCGAACGGATCCCGCTTGGGCGAGTTGGCCTGGAGTGCCAGCGCCCCACAGCCACCGCTCCCTGCTACTCGCTGTGGTAGCACACTGGTAAACGGCATCCAGGGGCTGGCGAAGGAGCGCAGGGTACAGCTAAATGTGACATTACATTCCTCCCTCTCCTTAAAGGCCTTCCTTGTCTGGACGCATCTGCCTAGATCAGGACTTTGCAACCGAGCTAGAAGGCTGGGCTGCTGACACCTTTCTCCCTCCATTAAAGGCTGCTCACGATCGCCGGCAGCAGCCGCCGGTCGGAGCAGGCAAGGTCTGTGCAGAGCGAGAGGTACGGCTGCGGGAGGGAGACCTTCCAGTCTCCTCCAGTCCTCCAGACAGGGCTGCCTGCTGTTGTTGCTGTCGGCTGCTGCCGGCAGGCAACAGGTTACCGCGCGCGGAGAGATGGAGGGGCCGCTGCCCAGGCACCGCTGTGCTTTTGCGCGGCCGAGAGAAAGCAAATAAGCAAAGGTATGAGCAAGTGTGAGCTTGCACGTGTGTGCACAGACAAGGGAGAGAGACTGGCAAACACGGATTCAAGATTTTCTTCTCCCCAGTGGCAGTGCAAAGGAATGAGAGGTCTGTAGCAAGGCAAAGAGCCCGCATCCAGCCGGCGGCGTGGTGTGCTCTGCTCTGGGAAGAAGTGGGGGCTGGGAGCTGGAGGGGCCAGGGTCGAGACAGAGAGTGCAGGATGGGAGGGAGCAGGGAGACAAAAGGGAGCAAGAGAGAGGGAGGCTCTCGCCCCCGCGCTCCCCTCCTCCCTCCTCTAGGTGGGCTGAGAAATTCCTAATCTGTGCTTGCAGTTCCTTCCCTCCCAGCAATAATTCCTCTCTGGCCTTTGTTTGTCTTTAGTTTTTGGCTCTTGCATTTATCTTTTGTTTGGTTTTGCACATTGTGATTTCTTACTGTGATTTCAAAAAATCCTGTGTGAAGTACAGTGGGTTTGGTTTGGCTTCTGTCCTCCTGCCCTGCTCTCCCACATGCCTCAAACGAGAGAGTGTTCTGATGACAGCAGCGAAGGGATGAAGAGCAGGCCATGCTTTATTCCTTCCTCTAAAGTGGCGTGGGCTGGGATACCTGTGGGACTGTTTGTCTTGTCCTAGAAAAAGAAGATACAATTTGTTAGGTTTCTCTGAGCCCCTGCCCAAAGCTGGTTCTCGTAAACTACCAGGTGCTGCTTGACTCCGGGGTCCACCCTCCCCTTCGTGTTTACCATTATTCTTATTTGTGCTGTAATCCCTGGTGCGCGTAAAGCTAGAGAGAAGGGTTGCACTGAAGACAGAACAAGCAGAGCAAATTTTGTTTGCTTTTCAAGACTCATTGTAAGCCTGGAAAGATTACAGTTAGGAGGCTGTCCTCAATAAAATGTGATCTTCTCTCCCCGTGAAGTCATTTTTCTCCTGTAACAGCCCTCGGGACTGACTTGCTTTCTCTGTGCAGAAGGGCCACTGCAATGCTACCTCTGCTTCCCCCGCCATAGTTTAGAAGGACAGGCAGAAGGGGCGTGCTGGAGCATGGTTGTTCTTTACTCTTCCCTGGCCAACTGAGCAAACTCCCTGGTAAGGCAGGAAAATTGGTGGAATGTTCTATCTGTCTTGATTTAAAGCATTCATCCTGACTTCCCCTGACAGGCTGCACCCGGCATATGCTTAGTGTGGCTGGGAGGAAACCTCACGTTTTTATTACTTTGTGTTCCTGCGAGATCGCCCTGGAGGAGGTGCCTCCAGAGCAGGTGTTAGGGCTTGCTGTTACAAGGCTTGGAGAGACTTTCTTCATCTCTTTTCCTGACTTCTCAGGCTCCTGGTGGTGAGTGGTTGCTGAGCGATCAGTCTGGGTGTGATCCCTGGGATGCCGACCCAGGACTGTAAGGCAGGAGCCGTCTGACAGTCGCAACAGCTTTCAGACAGTAGTAAGAGAGGGTGGATTTGATCTGGTGGGCAAAGCTGAGCTAGTAATTCACCTGGAAACATCCAGAGTGACTTTATGAGTGTGTGAAAGTGAAATGGGTGCCAGGGAGCTGGCGAAGAGTTGGGTACCCAGAAAAGCCCGTGAAATGCCCTGTGCTCTTACACCAGCTCTTACACAGTCCTTGGTATGTCAGGGCTTTGTACTTTCCTAGTGAAGTTGGGATGTCTGGGGGACAGCATCACAGGGAGTGGGGTTGAGTAAAAAAGTCCAAGTCTACTGCAGTGGGTTTGCAGAGCCCAAGCTGTACCCCACATGGAGAGTTTTCATGTTAAGGTTCAGTGCTGTGAGTGCTGGGTGTGCAAGGCTGTGCTTTTCTGCAGCTTTTGCTTCTTTCCAGGTTAAACAGTTTGGGAGCTGAAATGCTCTGTTTAGCTTTGGAGCTGTGTAAAGCAGTACCGTGCTTCCACCTTGGCTGCAGCTGACCTGTTGAGACATTGGTTTCCTGCTGGCTAAAAAAGTTGGCAATTAAGTGGCCGTGGAGCTAAGAACACCCGTCTGATAGCAGCTAGAGCAAGATGTGCAGTCTGTTTCCCACAGACCACTCAATTGGGTGGGGATGGGTTTTGCTGGTCAGCTGCGTGAATTTTGCTGGTTAACTGCACAGTGTGGTCCTGTCTGAGTTGGCAAGAATCAGTACAGCACGATTTCAGTGTTCCCACTGGCTCTCCAGTCACTTGCTTGCATCTCTGCCTCTCATCTCTGATTTCCAGTCTCTGATTTAGGCTTGATCCATGTTTGAAAGCGTGGACGGTGTGCGTGTACTCAGCGGTGGGGGAGAGAGCACTTACAACTGATGTGCAGTAGCCAAGGCACCATAAAGAGATACAGCATCCTTTTGCCCTGTCATTTATTTTGTATGGAGAAGTGATGTAAACTACCTTAGGAGCACTGTCTCTTGCCCATGGGCAAGTGCTTTTCTGCCCAATCCCTGAAGGCTAGGAGTAGTTTTCTTGAGGTGCCTGGTTCAGGGCCCGAGTGCTTCCCGTTCTCCTGTACGCACATCTCCTTTTTTTTTTTTTTTTTTTCTTGTGGAAAATACTTAGGAAGATCAGCTCACAAGGTTTGAATATGCCCATACAGATACCCCTTCTGTAATCACTTCCTGGAATTTTCTTTAATCAGCACTAAAAGGTATTAGGCATAGCTCGTGTGTATTGTTGACTGCATAGTTGGCATGTGTGATCTGACGATAGTTTAGGGAAACAATCAGGAAAAAAGGCAGATACACGTTGCACATGAGAAACAGACCAAAATTGCATAATTTTATTTCTGAAGCATAGTTATTTTTAAGCTCTTTATAGCGTGCAGATGCATTCACACTCACAGAAAAACATAGATTCTTTGTTTCTGATGGTGAGGATATCTGTGTTTTTAAGGTGTGCTTGGTTAGTATTTGCGGAACTTTTTCTGGGGATTTAGTGACACAAGGAAAAAGGGAAATAGAATTGTCATGTAGTCAAATGACTCCCCCGAGCTAGATTTTTCTTGTGGAAGTTGAAATGTTTTGAAATCAGCAGTAAACAGGTTGATTCTCTGGAGTGCAAGAGTTCCATTTCCATGATGATTTTGAAATAAGGGCACGTCTTGCTCAGTTGGTGTTTGTCAAAACGTAGCAGAGCGCAATTCAGTTTCTTTTTAGTCCTGCTAGTATTAAACTCGACAAAGAGCTACGAGTCTGCTGTCACTAAGTTTGTCATCCTTTTTCATATCTATGCTGTGGTATGTGAACAGCCCAGGTTTCTGTCCTGAGGCTTCTGGAGACTTAGCCAGTCTCCTGAAGATGGTTGAGTTTGGCAGCTTCTTCTGGAACTTGAGGAAGTCCTGAGGAGACTTCTGTAGTCCGTGTGCGCAGCCATCGCTGGTAGGTGTAAAGCCACCATCTTGTCTTCAGGCAGCCTAGCGTCCCGCAGACCTTTTTCGTGGGTGTTGTTACAGCAGTGACACCTTACATGAATAGGGTCAGACTTTTTTTTTGGCAGAGGAAATAACAGGTGTGTAGTTTCCCAGTTCAGCCCTATATGATTATATACAATTTGACTTAAATAGCGTGAGTTTCCACTGCTCCTGTCTCTGAGGCACTGTGTTGTTCTCAAATGCTATTTCTGGAAAAGGTCTGAAAAGAATATTTTAGAAGTTAATAAAGACCTTGGGATAAGCTACAGAAGATGCCAGATAACTTACTGCACCTCTCCCAAATGCTTTTTGGATAGAAAAAAAAATCTTGTGTTTTCCCAAAAGCTGCTCACAAGTTTCTCTTCTCAATATAGACATTCACATGGGAGTGGGGTGGGGAAAGTTAGTCAGATGAGAATTTGCTAAAGCTCCACTAATCATTTATTAAAGCAGTCCCTGGCTTGCCAAACTCATTAATCTCATTAACAGGGAAGGAGGGCTGAAAGCACTGTGTTAGCTAAGCTGCGTACTTCGTTCACAAGGGAAAGATTTAAATATTCCCTGTGTCACTGTTTTGTCCCTGAAGCTGAAGTAACACGATGAGTCACTTGGTCACCTCATGTCACGTGCTGGCTTTGGCCACGGGCTGCCTGGGGTCAGGCACAGAGTCTCCAGCTACAGGTCTGACCTGTACCCGCTCATTTTTGAGGTGTTTGTCATGTCTCTTGAATTCAGATGCAACCCAGGAAGCATGGGTCTCTGGAGAGGAGAGGGTAAGGCGACATCACCGCTTGGATCGCCACGAGAACCAAGTGGTGACGTTCTCCTGGTGCTGTGCTCTGCCCTTCTTGCCCCTGGGAACAAGAGGCCTGGCAGAAACGTCG
Source organism: Alectura lathami (assembly GCA_013399715.1). Taxonomy (NCBI): domain Eukaryota; kingdom Metazoa; phylum Chordata; class Aves; order Galliformes; family Megapodiidae; genus Alectura; species Alectura lathami. The sequence continues at coordinate 43,706 of VXAV01001202.1, forward strand.
CAGCTGGCACTGCCTGAGCTGTCTCTGCCTGCAGCTCGTGCCTCACGTGCCTGCCTCTCCTGTGGCAGCGTCTTGCTGGGACCTCGGCTCTGTTCCGTGGTGCTCTGGGGAACGCACGCTTCAGTGTTTGGATTTGGGTCCAGGCACTTCTAGCAAAACTAATGACATCTCCTGTGCAATTCAGTACGGCACAAGTGCTATATGTGTAATGTCATGCATTCCTTTTGTCCATAGTACAGCATTCTTGCAAGTGCCACAGCACCCCTGAGCGCTGCAAGAATTCGCTTAGTGGTCCGCAGGGTCAAATCCTGCCTAGATCAGTAACTCCGTGTTAGTAGCAGTGGCTGTCTCACCTCTCTGAAATAAGCTTTCCCCCTAGGTGCTGTCCATGCTGTGTTTTTATCTCCCAGCTGTTGTTTGTGGTTTAAAATGGGGACACTGGTAACTTGTTGAAATAAATATGCAGCGTTGATCTAAGCTTCTCACTTTTGTTTGGTCCTGACCAAATCCTGATCCTGACCATGAGACCTTTGTCTGCTTTTGCTTTTCAGGTCTGTGGCTGTCTGCAGCTGGACCTTGTCCCTTTGTGCCTGCTGTTGTCATGCTTTTGATGAACTTCTTGCTCTTTCTGCTTTAAACTCCACTGCTTTAGTCTCCTATGCCTTTCTTCCCCCATCCTAAAGACATCTCCTGTCATTTCAGTTTCTTTTGCTATCTTCAATCTCCTTTTCATCTCCAGTTTCTGGAGTGAGTGGGTTATTTTTGCTGACTCCATTTCCTCTCCTTTCTGCATGATTTTTTAATCTGCTGTAACCTGGCTTCAGCCCTGTGAAATTATTTTGACCTAGGCTGAGATGCCTTCAGCTCCTTCCAGATGAACATAAGCTTCGTGGTTCTGTGATTGCCAGCCGTCTACTTATCCTTCTGCTTCTTATACTTACCCTAATACTTTAACCTTACTCTGTTTTCTTCTTTTTTTTTTTTTTTTTTTTTTTTTNATTTGCCCTTCTGCCACTTCCCCCCATCAGGAAGCCTTGCTTTGTCCTCAGTCCTACATTCTTCCCTAAGCCTCACCCCAGTCCAGCAGTCCCTCATGATGCAGTCTAAGCATCCTCTTCAGCCTTCTTCTCTTTAACAATTCCTTGTGGCTTGTCCCCTTTTTCACTGCGCACTGCTCTGGGCCTCGGGGTGTGTCATAGCTGTGCAGAGGGGGCTGCCACCCTGCTGAAACCAGTTCCCTTTTCCCATATGAGCTGTCGCTGCCAGGCCCCGCAGTCCCTCAGCTGCAGAGGGTGCCCCTGGTTACAAGCTTGTTCCTTTGCAGATGCCCCCCTTGTTCCTGGGCTGTTTCTGTGCCTCCACTGGCCAGCACGTCCAGGCCTACTTGTGTTTCCAGTCTTGTGTAGGTGTTTTCTCAGTCATCCCTGCCTGCAGTGTGTGAGGACAGGAAGCAGGAGGGGCATGTGTAGGAGGTTTAGGCCATTCTGCTGTGGGTAGATGGAGTATCTCACTCTCCTGAGCGCTCGCTGCTGGCATTGCTCGCCATCTCTTGTCTCCTGAAGCTACACAAGGATGTGGCAGCAGTCCCATATGTATTTCTTTCCCATGTATCTTCTCTCGGGCCCTAATACATCAGCTCCAGGCTGCAGCTTTCCTGTCAGCTGGTAGATAAACATTACGCGTTGAGGTCCATCTCCTCTGTGGGAATGTGAAAAACTTGAGTATTTGGGCTGTTTTTCTCCACGCCTCCTACGTGGAGCAATTTCTCTCAGTGCTACATGCCAGCTATGCATGGCAGGAGCTATGCAATTTGGATCTCCTCTTTCTTGCACCTCTAGTTTGGCGGAGCTGTCAGCACTGACTGGGCACCAGTGGCTGGGCTGGCACTGCGTGATGTCTGACCTTCAAAGAGGAGATGTGATGCCACCAAAATTGGAGGGTGTCACTTGTTCTTCATTGGGACTGGTGTTAACTCAGGATCTGACCCCTTAGCTGACCTTTGCAAGTGCAGTATGGCCATCCCTAAAACAGCTCTTCCTTACCTATGAAAATGCCATGCAAGCCATGAATCAGCACACCATTGCGTCAGGGTCTCTACAGACTGTGAGGACACTACACCTGGGCCTTCAGGCCCATTGCGCAGTGTTTTTCCTCGTGGCTGGAGCCTATCAAAAGAGCAAGCTGCCAACACTGTTGCTCACATATGCTGAGGAGTATTGTACCCTGGCACCTGAAACTGATGGTCGTTTTAATTCTATGCACATGGGGAGAATGATGCCATGACAAAGTGCCATAATCCTCTCTTGAAGCAGTGCCAAGATGCATGACACTCATGTTTTTGTCTTTTAGCTGAGGTGGAAGGGTTGCAAGTCAACGTGCCTGAGAAGAAGAAGGTGGCCATGTTGTTTCAGCCTGCTCTGCTTCGCTGCCATTTCTCTACTTCTTCCACCCAGCCAGCAGTGGTGCAGTGGAGGTATAAATCTTACTGCCAGGACCGGATGGGAGAAGCATTGGGTATGGTGACCTCTGGTTTACAAACAATGAGCAAGAGGAACCTGGACTGGGATCCCTACCTGGACTGTGTGGACAGCAGAAGGACAGTCCGTGTCGTGGCCTCCAAGCAAGGATCTGCTGTCACTATCGGGGACTTCTATAAGGAACGAGACGTCAGCATTGTCCACGGTAACTTTCCTGCCCCAGTGACCTGTGGTGGGGGTTGGAGTCTGCTCTTGGCAGTTCGGGGTACTGGAGGCTGGCAGTAACTGTTCATTTAACTCCCTTAGGAAAGGCTGCAGGAGGGGAGCTCTTGTATGACAGACATTTAGGATTCAGCTAACCAACCTCGGACCCAAAGGTCATTTCCTTTGGTGCTTCACTTCATGGTGCTCCATGTAGGTCTCCAATCCTGCCACAGTATTATTTTCCCTTTGATGAAAAGGAAGGTTTTTATTCCTGGCTTCTGCATATTGCTCTGTATATAGATTTCCCTTAACACAGGTGTGCCAGCAGGAGAGGTATAATTTCAATCTCTGCAGGCTAAGTTTTTCTTCCTTACAACTCCACTGATTTTTCCAAAATAATAAAATTATCCTACACCTTATGTTTGCTCAGCTCTGGCCTTCACTGTCTTACCCCATCATAAACCTAAACCCCACACAGCCTTGGGCAATGTGGAAGGAAGAGATTTCCATGGGGTGAAGTCATCTTGGGTGAAGATGGAGTTGGCCGGTCCTTAAATGTTTCCTCTGGAAGTCTGTGTGAGCAGCCTTGCCTTGTCAAATGTACAGGGCTTCTGCTTCACTCGGGAGGCCTCCTGGCCAGCACCGGGGGCAGTCCAGGGCTCCTTGGTGAGGAGAGCATGTGATGAGCCTTGGCGAGGCTGAGGGTTTTCCCTTGTCTCAGTATAATCTCTTTGGCAGATGGCTGCAGTGCTGCCGAGGAGGTACAGTCCAAACACCTCCTGAATGGCACAAGCACTGCTGGGACCTCAGGGGATGGAAAAGGCAGAGTGATGCTGGTTACCTTTTCTGCTTCTGGCAGTTGCAGAGTGAGCTCCCTCTGTGGCATTACCTGTCTTCCCACTTACAGCCACAGAGTCCTGAGCTTGTTCAGCTTTTTCCTGACTGCCTTGATATTCTGGGTAAGGTACAGCACTCTTCATAAGGAAATGAACTGGATGTGGGACTTGGAGATGGACCCACTCTTCTCATTGGTGTTGGAGGGAAACCCTGACTTTTCTTTTTTGCCTTTCAGATGCAGACCTTCAGATTGGGAAGCTGATGTGGGGAGACAGTGGGCTCTATTACTGCCTTATTATCACACCAGATGACGTGGAGGGCAAGAATGAAGAATCGATGGAGCTGCTTGTACTTGGTAAGCCCTCTTGCCACATTTCATCTCCAGTCGATGGCTGTTGTATCTTCCTTTCTGCGCTCTCGCTCTCCCTCCAAATATCTGTGCACCACATTACTATGGGTGTAAAATCTCTGTAAAACAGTCCCCACAGTGCCTTCACCATTGCCTTGCACCTTGTGCAGTCATTCACACCTAGGCAAAGTGGGTGGCCGTTGCTGCCAAACCAGAATAGTAAGGTTTACACCCACGCTGCTCACACATTAAACAGGTGTGAATGACTGCAGAAAGTGCTGGGCTGGGGAAAGTCAGAACCCTTGTTTTTAAGGCATGAAACAATAAACTTGCAGCAAAGTGAACACTTGAGACCGAGTCTTTCAAAAATAGACGATCAGAAGACATGAAGTCATATGCTTTTGCAGTCTTCTAACCTTCCCTTGGTCCTACTTTTCTGAGGTGTGGGGATGTCAAGAAGCACTGTGGTAATCTGCTAGAGTGTGGCAATTTGGGATATTTTTCTGCCTGCTTAATTGTACTCGTACACTTGGAGGTACCGTGTCATGATCACCCCAATCAGGTCTAAGCCAGCGCTGGCACTAAAAGGACCTGTCCTCTCTGCGGTATGCACACTTGGCTCTGTGTGTGTCTGTCTGTTAGGCTTCCTTGTGCAGTGCAGTCAATAGGATCAGTTTGCCTATTTGCAGATCTAGCTTTCAGCCCTGGCTTCTACAGTCTAGCTCACTTTATAGGTCAAACAAGCACTCGTCCCAGCTAGAGGAGAAGAGCAGAGTGGAACTGTTCCAGAAGGGTACAGTGAGGTTTCTCCAACTTAGCTTAAGACCTGCTGGCACCAATATTTGTTGGCCAAAACTTTTGTGTGGTTTTTGAGTGTGCAGATTCTTTACATCCTGTGAAGGAAATGTTAAAGAGCTTGGGTGTGAAGTGTGCAGTGATACTTAAAGGCTTGTGGTAGGACGTGAGACCAAGGGCACTTGACAGACAAGGCTCAGGTGAGAATTTATTTGACATTTCTATTTGGAGCTGTAGTTGTTATTACAAAATAAACCAGATTGAATGACTTGGGCTAAGGACAGTGCCATCTCCTCTACTCCTTCCTTCAGATGTCAGTCAGGTGACAACTGGAGAATGAATCCCTCCAGAAAAGTGTTGTAGCCCTGTCTAAATCCACAGGATGGCTGTGTATCGTACACTAGTGAAGAACAGACCTGAGACTGACCTGTGTTAGTTCGTGTGGGGTTCTCTCCGCCGTGTGGAGTTGTTACGTAGCCTCCTCAGAGGAGCTGACTGTGCCTGCAGGGTGGTGGACTGCTGAGTTTTGTCCTTTCTTCACCTTCCTTGCCATGATTTGGTGTCTTCTCGTATCTGTGTCTACAACAGTGCTCAGACACCAGTGATGATGCAGTGCCATGGTAACAGGAAGAATCCGGTTTTCAGTGTATGCAGAAGACTGTGTGGGGGAAAACAAATAAATCCCCTTCTCTGAAGCTGGCCTGAGGATGATCCTGTCCCCCGTTTGTTGTGGTTATGTTGGGAGGAAAGATGTAGCTTAGGCTGCATTACCTTGACTGAATCTGCTTTTCTGTTTGCTGCAGCCCGTGGGTCTGACCTTGCGCTTCGCGCAGCACGCTGCTAGGTTTGGCAGCAGCATGGAAGCATACTTACCGTGGGCATACTTCGTTCTGCCTCATGCTGTTTGGCGCAGCTTGTGTGTATTTCTTTTCCTGGGTTATGTGTACAGAGGCAACTTTCCAGCTTTCGGAGCAAGTCCAGGTTACCTACCCATCTTCCTTCCTTCCTTTCTTCCTCTTCCCACCTTAGTCTTCTCCTTCTGCCTGTGCCAATATTTCTACTTCCTTCTCCTTTACCTCTCCCCAGCGATGGATAGAGCAGGAGAAGACAGCCAGTGGTGAAAATGCCCTATCTTAATATTCTGGCACCTTGTGGGACTTCTTTTTGATATTATCTCATTGCTCTGCGAGGTATTAGTGACTTGCAGGGAGACAGTGAACGTAGATGTAGATCTGAGCACTTCAGCAGTCCTGAGGGACGCATGGTGAGAGGTATTTGTTTGCTGGCCTTTGAGGGGAACCCGAATTCCTGAAGCAGCAGAGAGATAGTGCCATTCCCACAGCACATTGCTGTTTGCTCCATGCTGGCAGTGGTCTTTCAGATACGATTTACATTGCTTATTTTGGGGCTGCTGCATGATTTAAGCCTAGATTAGAATTTTGAATAGGGCAGACATTCTACCTGCTTATGTTATCAGTGGAGAGAAACAGAAAAATGAGAATGGAGAAGGAAGAGATCTCTTGTGGTTTCCTGTTGATGCCAAGAAGTAAGGTGTGTTTAGGTTAGAGAAAGATGCTGCTTGGCAGGACAGCTTAATCTCGCTTAGAAACCTTGGAGTTTGAGAGGCAAAAATGGTAGATACGTAGTGGTAGTGTCAATACTTGGGTAGGAACTTAGCTAAAAAGAGAGGGTCTAGCTGTTATACAGCGCAACACAACATTGGAATTTGGTCAAAAGCTACTTTGTCACAACTTGAGCCAAAGTGATAAAATTACAGTATTCCTTTCTTCTTAGGGAAGTCATCACAGAGACTTCTGGCTTTATTTGCAGTTTTCCAGTGGAGTCTAAGTAGCGAGTCTGCCTAGGTCGTGATGGGATTGCAGGTTGAGTTTTGTCACCACCACGTTGACACTCACACAGTCTGGAAAACTCTGGGTAGCATCAGAGAATCCCATGTGCTGTCTTTGTTTCAAGCCTATTTCAGAAAAGCACATAAGCATTTATGTACATCCATTCATGCTCAGCAGAGCTGGTAGGATTTATAAAGCATGCCTGATGGTAAGCATGTGCTCATGTACTATGCTGAACAGAACATTCAGTAGATTTTGCTTGGTCAGGGACTTTAACCCTCTCTAAGGAAATCGGTGCAGGCAAGGGAAGAGGGATAATAGCCTCTGTGCCTCAGAAACACAGAGAGAGAGGGAACCTACTATAGAGGAAGGAAAGAATTTCGATTTAAAAGTATCATTATTCTTTTATCAAATACTCATATTTTGGTTTGGAATCTCCAGACAGGGTCTAGCATGCTAGAACCTATATGAACTCCACTTTTGCTGCATTAGAGCTGCTTAGCAATTGCTCAACAGGAATCATAGAGTCATAGAATGGCTTGGGTTGGAAGGGACCTCAGAGATCATCCAGTTCCAACCCCCCTGCTGTGGTCAGGGCTGCCAGCCACTAGCTCACTAGATCGAACTGCCCAGGAACCCATCCAGCCTGGCCTTGAACACAGCCAGGGATGGGGCATCCACAACTTCTCTGGGCAGCCTGTGCCGGGGCCAATAAAATTATGCTTTCCACACTCGTATTTTACTAGAATTTTAGGTCTCTTTGCCTACATTACAGCTGGTCTAGTGAATCCATTTGCAACTTAATCTTTTCTTTTTTTTTTTTTTTTTTTAGACTGATATATGATTGAACCAAAAAGCCTGAATCCTAAATTTAAGAAAGTCTGCTTTTCTGTCTTACTAGCTAGCAGCTGAGTGACCTGGTTCTTGAAACACACAAACAGTGCTATGAATCAAATTGTTACTCAGAGCACCTGTGCACTGATTCTAAATGAGAATGTCCATGTCTTTGTTTAAGTCATTCAGCCTTTGTTGAAGGGAACTGCAAGTGCATCAGTGCATGGATGCAGGGTGCCAGGAGTAACTTTGGAATCAGGAGCACTGGGCAGTGTCAGGAGATTCCCCATCCTAGGTGGCCCAGCTCACATCAGGAGGCAGTCTAGCTTAGTTGCGTGGCATTGCATATAACCTTGTAAGCCTTTCTGAGAGCCAGAATTTGCAAATCAGGTGCAGGGTCCTGTGAAAGCATCTGTACTGCTCCCTCACCAGGCTGTCCCACCTACAGAGCAATGGCTGTAGGTGTAGCTGGGCACAGCTGGCTACCCTGAAACACGTGGGTCTGTGCAAGCTCAGGAATGTCTGCATTACAAGATTGTGCATAGCTTAGACATGCTTCAAGACACAGTGGCTTCATTCCTAAGAACATGTCAAGTTCGCGGAAGAGGCAGGAAAGTGATCCACTAATCCCAGTTGCTGGTTTGATGCTTTGGTTAGTGAGCCATGTACTTTGCTAGACAGCTGTTGCCTACTTTTTCTCAATTTCTCAATTCAATTTGTTAGCCAATACTGTGTAGATGATATATTAGTGAAATATTACTTTATAATTAGTCTTGTGGAAGTTTCAGCTGCTACGATTACTATCTTTTGAAAAACTACAATTAGCTCATGAGTTTTTCTTAATTTCTGAAATCAGCTAACGCTGATCGGTAAACTGAGATCTTTGGTTATTTGTATGAGCATCCAATGTTGACATAGTCTAAAACCAAAATGTGTCAGGACTCATACCCGCAGGCAGGAATGAAGGTAGACACATGCACGCAGCATATTGCACAGTAACTCATGTGCTAATAGAGATGTGTCGGCTTTCAGAGAGGATAAATCTCCCCTGGGACAGGCGTGTGTGGTGCGCAGTGCTAATTAGATGGTTCTTACTCAGCAAAATGACTCAGTACCTGGTATAAATATAGGCAGGTTTGGAGTCTCTTGTGTGCCAGGAGAGACTGTATTAAAAAAGTCGTTCAGGGATGGAAAAGTTCTTGGCAAGATTGCCCTTACCAGAGGACAGTTTTAGGATTTGCTCTGTTTCACTGAGAGACTGCCGGCAGCATCCGGGCCAGCTCTCGCTCACAGCAGTTGGCAGGGATGGCAGTGCTGCTGGCCGTGTGCTGGGGATGAGGGGGCCAGCTCTCAGCCGGGAGGTGCCCGTGAGCAGCTTCACAGCGAGGGCTCCGTGACCTTGAAGGCGGGAAGTGCCAGCAGGGAGGGAAAGCTGGCAAAGGCCTCCGTGCCATGAGAGCTGCTGGCCTCCCCCACCCCAGCACATGTCCTCGTCAGGCACTGCCTCTTTTGTAGTCCCAGTCCAATCCTGCTCATCCCAGGCTGGGCTGCTCCTTGTTCTTTATTTCACGCCATTTAGGAGTGCTACTTGTTGCCAAGGATTTTTTACCCCTCTTTTCCTCCTTATTTGCCAGCGACAGCCACACGCTGCTCACAAAGGAGGCTGGTGTGATTAAAAGGCCTACCTTACTAAGGGAGCCATGGCAACAGCCTCCTTGGAGGTCTTTGTTCCCTACTAAAACTTTGATCTCCAAGAAGGGCTGCTGTTGTTTCTCCCTCCAATTGACAGAGGGAAGGGAAGGATGGGAAGAAAGGATAAAGTTTACTGCGAGCAGAGGGAATGCAGAGCAACTTGCTGCAGAGAGCCGTACTGTCCCAATAAATCTCACAGCAGCTTCCTTGGAAAAGTGGTGGATTTACAAGCACCACACTTCCTCTCCGGTGCTTTCTTACCTCCCCTGGGGCAGTGTCCTGTGCCAGGGGCCTCTGGCTGTGGCACAGCTTGGCGGATTTTTCTGCCTCTGAGGGAGAAATTGTTTTCTCTGCAGCTGCTGCCTCCTGTGGTCCCTGCTGCCGCAGGTGGAGTTGCGGAGGCAGCCCCCAATGGGGAAACCAATTCAGAAGTTATTTTTGAGGTAGCCCAACATTTACTGCATTTATGTAACTGCCAGTATTTACCATGTTCTCCTGTCTGCCCAATTGACATGTTTCTGACTGCATCTGTGCCTGCTTTATTCATGGCATCGTTCTTTTCCGGCTGTACCCCTTTATCCTAATTATTTTCACATATTTTCTCTGTGGACTCTTGCTACGTAGCTGCTTGACTCCTGCTTCTCCCTGATCTGCTGCTGTTTGTGCCCTCCCACAGTCACCCGTCCTTCTCGTGCATATCGACTTCTGTCCTCACCCACATCCCCCTATCTCCGCACTGTTGGCACCAACTCTGCACCTGCCCCCCCCCAGCTGTTCCCTCCCGTTTCTCCTCCACCTCTCCTGCTGTGCTCTGCTGCCTCCCATGTCAGGGCTGGATGAGGCCCGGCGCACGCAAGGTGCCTGCTGTGGGAACAGAGACAGGAACGTGTCCCAGATCTGTGCTCACATGAGGACAGGCCCCTGGCTGGAACAGGGCCCCCTGGGATCACCCTGGTAAGCAGGGTGATCTACATCCTGTATTCCCTCTTTCATCCAACAGTGCCTGAGGGGAGCTCGGTGGCGGGTGCACAGAAGATGTGTAGCCTTTGCAGCTGGGGGTCAACGCTGCAACTTGGCAGCCGTGGTCCCTTCCTGGGTGTTTCTGCTCCATTTGTCGCTGGTGGCGGTGGAGGGAGGTCGGTGGAGGGAGGTCGGCCTCTTCGAGGGGCGCTGCTGGGAGCCTCCCGTCACCGTGGCAACCCAGCCTGTGGCCAGGCCTGGCCTCACCGGCCTGACCTGCTGTGGGAGGAAGGGTTACCAGGGAATTAATTTGGGATGGGGACAGGGGGAGAGTCGGGATGTGTTGGAAATACAAGAGCTGAGGCCGAGCAGCAGTGGGTTTTGCTGCTGCCTTGTTCTCTCCTGGAAGGGCTTCATGCACCTCCTCGCTGGGAGCAGTGGGGCCCATGGGGCTGTGCAGGTCCTGTTGGGGGAATGGGGGCAGGCAAACTCTTCTCAGCAGGGCTGGGAGGCTGCACAAGCAGGGAGACAGTGACTGGTCATAGGTAATACAGGAGAACTGCTGGATTTGAGCAGTTTGGACAGTTGATCCTTCCAGCAAATGGACTACCAGCGTCATGAAACTCTATATGTAGATGAAAATATTGCAGTGGACTGATGGCAAGTGTCCTGTTTCAAAGTAGTAAATGAGGAACAGTTATGTGAAGGATCAGCATTGTGTTTTGCTAAGGCTTCAGGAGCACCTCACGATGGTGTTACAGTGAGCACTAGAGAGCTTTAATGAGCTGCGACTGGTTGCAAAGCACTGCCTGCATTCAGAGGATGTTTATTGTGGCTCCAGCAAGCATCCTGGTGGATTTTTGATCTCTGGAGAAGCTCTGCTGAAACACTTCAGAAAAACAGAGAGTGGCAATCTCTTTGATTATAACACGCTTCAAGGACAGGCTAGAGGCCAAGGACCTTGGGATCCAATTCATCATCGTGTCTGAGCACTGCTTAGTACTGGACCAGAAGGACATGTGGGGCAGTTTTCTGCTGCCTCTGCTATGGTCTGTCCGCAATGTATGTCTCTAGAGTGCACCTCTCCTACCTTACACATGTCTTTAAAAAACTGTGTGATCCTGGTGATATTTAAAAGAGTACAAAGCACAGATGCACACAGCCGTGTTCTGCCAATGCACAGGTGCGTATAAATTCTGGCTGAACACTGTGTAGGATGTCTGCTGTGTATTAGAAATATCCCAGACGTTCAGTTCCAAAACAAATAGGCACCAAGCTGCCTTTGAGCTTGGATTTTGTTTGTATTTAGTTCTAAATTAAAAGTTGAATTCTTTTTTTAATTGGTTTCATTTTCTTTTCTTTTTGCAAAGTGATTCCATGAAATTGTTCAAGAGTTCTTCCCTGGTTGGGTTGCTTCACTTGGGAGTTGACTTTATATTATACAACCTTGCCAAGTTGCTTGTGCATCTTGAAATAAGTGGCATATACACACTCTCCTTTCCTGGGGCGGTCTCTGAAGCTGCAGAGCCCCACATGGAGAGCACTGCCCACGGGTGTTGAGTGCAACTAACTTGTCAAGGGCCTTGGGTTAAAGATGTTTCACATTCATTCAAAGTACCTCTGTGTGTTTTCAAAGTAAACCAGATACTTTTGTTTGAAGGCTGTTGTGCATGTCCAGGAATTTTTGCATGAGTAGAACATAACTACAGAATGATATTAGCCTTGTAATCATGCTAAGGGGACCTCCCTATTCTTGTCATTTTGTGCCTAAATCAGAGAAGCTCTGCTCCAGATTATGCCCCCCAGATAAAATGCAAGGACAGAGAAATGGCAGAGGTGCAGAGGCAGACACCAGGCAGTAAGCATGGTGGTGTCTGTGGTTGACAGGATTGCAAGTGGGCTGATGAGCAAGGGGACTGGAAGCTAAGGCAGGGGCTGGGAAGTGTGGTTTTTCTTGCAGTAACCTCTCTCCTTGTTCTCCTCCTTCTGTCTTTTCTAGGCAGGACAGGGCTGCTTGCTGATCTCTTGCCCAGTTTTGCTGTGGAGATTATGCCAGGTATTCAGCCATTTCACCCATTAATCACCCGGTCTTCTGCCATCTTGTCTGTTTATCCTTCTGCAGCATCTTTCATGTGGTGTACATTTTTACTCATGTATTTTATCTGTGGAAGAAAAAAGCCTGCTGCTTACTGAGAATATGTGTTGGGTTGAGAACTGAGAGCTGACTCTGGGACTGGGGGAGGAGTGGCTGTTCTGGGAGGTGACTTACTGAGACGGTTCATGCCCTGCCAGGATCAGCGTGAGAGCAGAAATGCCAGCACTGTTCAGAGGATGTTTTGTATCAAGCTCTCTGCTAGAGCTGAGGTAATGCTGCTCCAGCCTGTGAGGACCTCGGCAGCCTCATGTGCCCGTATGGCTCTGTACGTCAGCCGCTCCTGTGCGCTTGTGGCTTCCCCTTTCCAGCCCTGTGCTGTGGTGATCGCTGCAGCCGTCACCACAGATGGCAGCACAGGAGGTGCTAGCAGTAGAGGACTGGCTAGCAACCCACTGGTGGCACGGTCCCTCTTGTGCTGCGTGGCCAGGGCATTAGCTAGGTAACAGCAGGTGGTTGGACCGGCTGTGACAGCTCTCTGCCCATGACAAATCCCTCACTAGCTAAACTAACAAGAGCCACCAATTCCGGCACTCCTGGAAGAGGAAACAGAGATGGTGCAACATGTCGTCCTTGAAAGGGAAGAGCTGTGGGAACATTTAGCCCTGGAGTCATGATCATTCCCTGACAGTGCCCAGGAAAGCTTTCTTTCACACGTTCATGCAAAAATACATCTCCACGTAAATGTGTGAAGCTACTTGCAAAGCTGTCCCAGAGATACCAATGGAGATACTCCCCCACCTCCAGTGTAACCCAAAGCTCCATGCAAGCTCAGGATGTCAGGAGAGGGGTTGGTCTTTTCAGCATAGATAGGGATTGATTCTCTGTTGGCTAACGCTTTTTTTTTTCACTGTTTACAGTCTTACTGAATGGGTATAAAACTCCTGTGTGTTGACCAGGTGGCCGCCTGGCATCCCCACTGCATGGCTATAAGCAGCAAGAAAGCACAAAGGGCAGCCACAAACCACACATCACCCGCATTACCTGTTGCCTGAATAAACGAAATCAGATGCTCTTGTTAAGCACAAACCAGTGGCTTTCAGACAGTGAGGCCACACAGCATTTCAGCTTGGTAAACGTTTAAATCTCAGGGTTACACAGTTGTATCTGGAGGAGCTGTGGGAGAAGGTAATGGTAAAACTGGCTGAACTCCCAGTTTTGTGCGCTAAGGAGGGATCAGCAAGCTCTTTTACTGTTTTCTTAACCTTGTCACAGAAGCAAACAGTCTAACTTTCTGTGAGATCAAGTCCTGATTCATAGGTCCCTGTGACTGGGACATGGATTTCAAGTACCTTCTCTTGGTGCTAAGTGAATGTGTTGTAATGCATAAAGTGCATACTGGTCTGACCTCTTTTTATACTCCAACGAACATTTTCAGAAGGACCACAGGTATGCGTACAGTGGACTTGCTGTTTGCTTTTTTTCTCCACCAAGCTTTTATCTCTTTATCCTTTTATCCTTCATTAGAGATCTGTCCACTAGTAGCTCTGGAGATCAGACACCTGAACTTCATTGCACTGAAATAGCATTGCATGGGCTGGCCACTTCCATCATGCAATGCTATTTCATGACAAGAACGTGAGAAAAGAAGACGCCTCTGAGGTGTTGCCCTGCTTGGAGTGGCATAGATTAGGAAGTACAGGAGTGGGAGGAATAATCTGGCTCTCTATCTTAATCTCTATCCCAAGCATCTTGTAATTTCATGCTTTTCATAAGCTTAGCAACTTAAGAGTAGCCTAGTTTTGGCCTTTCTCTCTCCCATTGGATGGCTTTCTTTGATATGCTGCTTCTGGCTTCCGTCTGCAGTACTCACAGCCTGTTCATGCTCATTGATTTAGAACCTTTAGCTATAATACCTGCTTTTCCCCCCTAGCATTCGTCCTCCTCGCATATCTGCCTGCAGCAGCTATGCCTGCTCTTAGCCTGCTTTTTGACAGAGTAACGCAGCAAGCTTCTGCTCTCCCAGTGCAAGTCAGGCTGTCAAATCCCTTCATCACTCCTCATTCTTTGCTTTGCATCAGCTGCAGCCTGCATCCATCTCTTCTGGAAAGACAACCAGAGCTGTATAATGTCAGTGATTCCAGATGAAGTTACCTGGAGGCCTCGTATAAAGGCATTCCTTAACTCTACTGGAAGTGCCTCCTCTGTGGGGCAAAGGATTACGTTTGCCTTTTTTTTTTTTTTTTTTTTTTTTTNTTTTTTTGCTATGGCTATATAGTGTAAGTGGTTACTGTTGTCCTGTAATGGAATAGTATAGCGTATCCGTTCTTTTTTTTTGTTGTTTTCAAGTAATGAAGTCCTCTTCACACCAGAAGAGGTCCTTGAATGTGTGACCACATTCTGCTGCATACCTTGAAATTCAGCATATCGTTGTGTTTTGTGTTTCTTATTGTAGGCCCTTTCTGTAAGAAATCCCAGTCTTCATCTTTGTTGACAGTGCTTCCCTACCTCTTACTCTCAAGCTACATTAGCACATTCTTGTTTTCTGGGTCAAGGTCATTCATGAACATATGAAATAAAATAGCTCCTAGAGCTGATACCTGAGGAACTGTATTAGTAATTTCCTATCAGCTGTTACTTCTCCATTAATGAATGCTTCCCTCCTGCCATTTCCTTTTAAATTAGCTGAAGTTTTCTCAATGTAGGGTAACTTCACCAAAAAAAAAAAAAAAATCCACAAGGACCAAAATTATTGCAGATTTAAATTAAATTCATCTGTTTCAGCCAAGAGAGAAATAAAATATTCAAAAAACATAAAACATTCACTTTACACTTCTGAAATGAAGTGTTTTGATTTGTAAATGCCAGATCTTTCACTGACATTTTGTAAAGGAAATTGTAAGTTTGAAATTAAAAATTGCATTTAAAAAAGGCAATTGTTTGTAAAAGAGTAAAGGAAAACGCCAGTGAAGGGACGAATTTTACTTCTGTTCAAACAGAATGTGGTGGGTGAATCAAAAATGAGATTTCTCAGTTTTGCATTTTGTTAAGAAGTAGAACAACCTTGTGTTTCGGTTGTTCTGAGCAGAACACTTTGCCTTGACCTTTCAGCTCAGCGACCCAGGTGAGACATGCAGCGTTTTCCAGTGTGATTCTGTGCTCACGCTGCAGTCCTTGTATCAGCCCTTCTGCAGTTTAAATAAGAGTACCAGGAGGCCCCTGAGTGAACGCTTGACTTCTGTTCAGAAAGAGTGGTCTGCTGCTGTTTCTTCCTGTGGTTCAAACCCCACCCCACTGTCGAGCAGCCCCACTTCTTCTTTCTTTGCCTTCTCAGCAGCTTTCCAAGGTGGTTGAAGCACCACCTGGGAATCTAGGGAGTCTTTCCTGCAGGTTTTTCCTCACAAGTGGTCTGGATTCTGGATAGGCTGGTACATCTGTGTGGTGTAAAACTGACCCTGTGCATTCAGAGTCTTGAAATCCCTTGCTCTGGCTGTGTTCGCTGACCATTCCTTGATCCAGGGAGCTGCCGTGGGGCAGTATGTGCAGCCTTGCGCATGCCGTCCCCTGAGCAGACGTGGAGCTGGGAGCTGCCCCACTGCGGGCTGAGGACGTGCCTCGCCACGGCTCCTGCTGCCACAGATTTACCCACAGCAGAGTCTGAGAAACCCCTTCTTGCTACCCTTCCCATGTAATGTGAATGGAGCCAGTTAAAACCCCATCATGGCTTTTGTGGACCAGTGGACCAGCTCTTCTTTCTACCCTGCCACCTGTACAGACTTCATGTGAGGCTTCAGCAAAAAAGAAAAAAAAAAAAGTGGTTGTTAGGTTTCCTGGCTGGCTGCAGCTCCTGAATAGGATGTTCGTTCAGCACGTTCAAAAGAATAATTGTGTGCGTGGGCCTAGTTGCGAAGGGGCAGGCCGGGCTCATTTGCTGGGCTATTTATAGCCTGTCTTTCACCATCGTTTGCCCCATTAAATTAGAGTATGGGCAGGGAACAAACACACAAGCAGGGCATGAACACGGCCAGGAAGAATGAGTCTTTGTTGAGACCCAAATGCTAGTGGAGCACGTCCTGCAGCATTTGTACAGGTCTGCTCTGGGACAAAGGGTTTCCGTGCTGGGAAACCGGAGCTCTCGCCTTCGTGCTGCTCCTTCTCAGCCAGCCAGTGGCCTGCTGGGAAGGGAGCATGTTCCGGTAGCTCCTGTTCTCACTGCCATGTGCCATTTCTGCTTTGACACAGTCCTAGACAGGAGGGAGTCCACTGAAAGCCCCACCAATCTGTTCTGCCCCTACGCTCTCCATGGGGAGGAGGTTGCTGCCATTCCCCAGCAATGTGCAATTCTGTAAGTTTCTTTTTCTCCCTGTTTTTTCCAGAGTGGGTCTTTGTGGGCCTGGTGATCCTGGGAGCATTCCTGTTCTTCCTGCTGGTGGGGATCTGCTGGTGCCAGTGCTGCCCGCACAGCTGCTGCTGTTACGTCCGCTGCCCCTGCTGTCCCGAGTCCTGCTGCTGTCCCCGGGCATGTGAGTGATCCTGTCCAAGCTGGCACAGATCATCCTTTCCTCTTCTGCTCCCTGGCAGAACAGGAGAAGGACCTGCTATTGTTAATTCCTTTGCCCTGAGCACTTTGCTTGACTGAGGAACTAGTTCCTGGGGAGTGAAGCATCTGACCTATTGCTCAATGGTTGAGCGCTCAAAGTTAATTACAAATGTAATTTCCCGAGCCCTCCCTGCCTTGGCAGCTGTGCCTGCAGCTCCAAAGTGTCATGCTTCCCTTCCAAAGCCGCCGTCATGTCACAGAGTATTGCGGGGGCAGAGCTAAGGGCATTGGGGGAGGCTTTTTCCCAACAGTGCGAAGCAGCTGCCCTCTACCACAGCACAAAATCCTTGCAGCCCAGCGAGGTTCCCAGTCGGTCTCAGGCAGATCTGTCAAGTTTCATGAGCCTCATCCCTGCAGCTTGAGCCTGAGCCTGAATTGCTGCTGAACTGTGGTAGCAGTAGCGCTGGCTCTAACACACTGGATGTCTGCTGGGCATCTTACAGTGTTCACTGGATGTGCCATGTGCGTTTTTTAAACTCCCCTCAGTGCCCTTTGAGGCTTAGAGAAACTCAGATTGGTCCCTGACATTTCATTTGTCCAGCTGTCTCCTTCTGGGATGCCACCAGTGCCGGTGATTTGCAGGTATCTGCCATGTGGGTCTGTGGGAGGCTGGTGCGATGCTGACCGCTGTTCTTTTTCCTTTTCAGTGTATGTAGCAGGCAAGGCAGCAAAAGCAGGGTACCCTCCTGCAGTCTCCTCCATCCCAGGTCCCTACTACATCCCCAGTGTTCCCGTAGCTGGTGTTCCGTCTCCTGCTGTGCTGATGGATAAGTCACACCCACCTCCCTTAGCCCCAAGTGACACCGGTGGCGGAGGAAGCCAAAATGGTAATTTGAGATGCCAAGCACAACATTCACTCCTCTTACTGGGAGCAGGGCTGGGAAGGGGAGGGGTGAGCATCATTGGCAGAGTGCTACGAACAGGATAAATCGAAGAAACTGGTGCTGACAAGGACATTTCCATCCCTAAGGGCCTCGTGGTCCAACCTTTCTAGTGCCATCAGCAAAGTATTAGTCTGGGGGTACCAGATTAGGCCAGCAGAGAATGGGAGGCCAGGTCCGTGCTCTGTACCCCTGTTGCTACAGCTGGAAGCCTTTACATGAGGGAGAAAAGGGATGAGGGTGGTTTCAAGGGAGCAGAGGCAGTGGCCATTTCCCCCTTTGAGGCAATGCCTTACAAGCTGCTCTCTCTTGGTAAACTGCTCTTGCTGCTCTGTGTGGGCACTGCTTGCCCTCCTGCAGCAGTTTTTGCTGTAGCAATTTGGGCGCAGGGAAGTGCTCCTTTGTCATTTCTGCCCAAGAGCATCTGGGGCCGGATCCCCACTCCTCCCTTACAGAAGTTGGTAGGTTGCTTGGCTATTTGGCCTTTCCATTTACGAAATGTGAGTGATAAAAGGCTTCTGACTAGAAGGGAGTTGGGGTCGATGTCAGACACAGAGTATTAGTACAGTGGCTCTGTCTTGGTGTGGGGTCACTTCTGCTGCTGTGAAGGAAGATGCCTCCAGGGAAGAAGAGGCTGGTTGTTTACCCACAGCTAGCATTTCAGAGTCGCGGTAGCTGCCTGATCTCAAACATGCTGCAGAAGAAGTGACTCCTACCACGACAGTCACCATACTGATACAGTATGCTTGCCATCGGTCCAGCCATGTGTCTGATTTCAAAGCACTGCCCTATTACGAATTGTTAAATTTGTTAATTACCAATTGTTAAATTTGCTTATGACAGTGTGTTGGTAAGACTGTTCCAAAAAGACGTGATCGAGTAGCATACTCAAATAATTAAGCTTTTGGAACAACCTTCCACATCCTTCCCCTGCCCCAGTCAGTATATTAACCTTTCCAGAATTACTAGAAGTATTTTCCTTCAACAGTCATGGAATTTTTTTTCCCACTGAAATCAAAACAGGGCTCTGGAATGGAACATTTTGAAATAGGAAATAAATCGGTCACTGATCCAAAGCAGAATGTATCAAATTCAAAAATCTTTGTCAGAAAATGATGAACGACAGCACAGTGCTTAATCTTTTTTCTCTTGTGCAAAATGTCAGTGCATGTAGAGCATGGCGTTGGCTGTGGGAACCCCGGGGTTTTGTAAGTCACAGCCCAGACCCAGTGCTCGTCTCTGCTGTGCTTTACTGGCAGAGCACAAGTGCAGATCAAAAAAGAGGGGGTAGGTTTGGGAACCGAATGGAATGGCTTTTAGCATCCGTGGCTTGATAGGTAATGCTACCTATTGCCACAGTAACAGTATTTCTATTATTGTGCAGAGTTTTAACTGTTGTGGAGAGACAACACAGGTTCTTCAACTTACTTTTTTAAATTAATATTTATTGTAATAATATGGACAAAGCCTGGATCACGCTCCTGTTGTGCAGGGGGCTGCACAGAAAAGGTGTTCCTTGAACTGTGGAGCTAAGTAAGGTTGGTATCAACCTGCACCCTCTTCCTTGTCTCCGAAGCTCGTCCATCATGCCAGAATATCCCCTGATTAGGTGCTGTAGAGAACACATTATGTGGCTCTTCCAAGCTGCTGGCTGGACGCTCAGCAAACAGCGAATGGTTGAATGGATAATGGAGGTGTTTGCTCAGAAGGAGCACTAACTGTGGCTTCTGTGTCCTCCACACAGGCAGCGCAGGTCTGAATGTGAAAAACTTGGAGTCTTTGAGACTTCATCCCTTCTGCCTAGCTCATTTAAATTGGTCAATGGGATCTGAAGTGCCGGGCTGTGGAGACTGTGCCAGTCTGCGAAGGGCAGCCTTTGCCCTAGGTAGCTGCTGTGCTTGTAGGCGGCCCCTGTGAGGTGCTCCCATGAGCAGACTAAGGCAGGAGGATATTTTAAAAAATTGCCTACAGTTACAGAAATGCCACGTGACAAAGCTCCAGTGAAGCTCAGGAACTCTGTCCTAGACTTAGGTCTGAAAAGGGAATACAAGAAAAATGAACTTTCAGTTCTCCTATTCAGAAGATTGTTGGCAGCACATGAGTTAGGATGCATGCTCTTCCTATTTTAAATGTAATGGTTGCCTGGAGACTCTTGCACAGTTCTCTAATCCATGCACATAGGGAAGCTTTTGATGTGAGAGCTGAACTCCCTACCTCTCATATGGAAAGTGTATAAAGATGAGAAATCACTTGCTTCCTAACCACACTTGCCTGAAAAAAATAGTAGTGCTGTCCTTTCTGGGGAGGGAAACAGTTTGCAGTTTTGTCTGACTTGGTTCCACCCACAGAAGAATAAAAAAAAGTGTCCGTAGTTACACAAATTAAACATTAGCAATTTGTAAACTGTTCAGAAGAAGAAAATATGCTGTATCAGGGAAGAATGCTCCATTCCCTTTGACTTCAGGGAATGGTTCTGGACAAATGCTTAACATCTCTGCATCTGCATTTCCCTGTAATTGAGATGGGCCTTAAAATATGCTGACCTTGTTAAAGAATTTTGGCAATTTATAGATGAAGAAGGGTATGAGGAGGAAGCAGTAATATCTGTGGTTCTCCCACAAAGGAATAATAAAGAGATTTAATAAGTTGAGCTTTCAGTATCATTGCCGGAAGTATTTAATAAATAAACCTAGAGACAAAATATGCCTTATCTGTAATGGAGAATACTTTTTATGAGCTGCTCACTATCATCTTCACTGATTTAATTCTGAAGTTAATTTCTAGATGCTTACAGAATTAACCAAGAAAGTAATTTTTCTTTTGATACACAGCTGCAATAGCAAGTCAGGCATGAAGCTAGCACGAAGCCTGGCTAATTCTCCCCTCGGTTCCAGGAGCTGTAGATGTTGCCCAGACAGATGCTTGGCACAGTCTCAGCGTGAGCAGTGGCTCTAGGGAGACGGAGCCTGGAAGCTGCCTGCTCAAGTTCCCTGGAGGTTATAGGAAGTCAGAGTCATTTCCAGCTGAGGGTTGGTTGTTGGCCTGTGTGAAAATGAGCTGGTGGCTCAGCTGAGCTCTGAGCAGGCACATCAGCAGCAAGAACGGCAAGAGGCCTCTTGCCTGGCAGAGTACCAGACCAGAGGGCAGCTACCATGGAGGGGCAAAGTGGAGAACTTCCCGAGCTGCCGCTTGTGCTGTGCCCGCTCTGTTGGTGCCGCAGGAGGCACTGCCTCTGCACCTGGGCAGCGCAGCCCCTCCTCGCAGCAGCAGCTTCGCTTGAAGGGACGAGCTGGCCTGCTTTGGAAGGCAGAGGCAGGGCTCCTCCTGTTGTGTACGTCACGCTGTGCGCTTACAGTCGTCGTACGCGCAGTTGTGGTGATAAAACTGCACAGCTCCTGACTGTGTCAGCAGAGCTGTCTGGGTTTGTTCTGGGGATGCATGGAAGCCAAGACCGTGGCAGACCCATGCTACGTTTTAACGCCTAATGCCTTTCCTAAGCGCAAATACACAAGGTAGTTTTTCAAGATCTAGTTATTTATGTGCATACAGTCAAGATCCCCAGTAAAGCACTTTCCTCTTGCAGCGATTTGCGGGATTGTTGCAGGAATTGTTCCACCTGTTCCTGTGGCACAGCCATTTCTGAGGCAGAGCGTGGTTATTTAATAGTGCACAGGCACACGCAGAGCCGCTGAGGACAGAAGGTGCCTAAGAATACCTCTGCCAAGTCCGTGCTCAGCCCACACAGTGCATACCATGCAGCGTACTACCGAACCCGTATGTTGGAGCTTGATGCAGTAGGGGGTGGGATAAAACACAGAAGGAACAGGTTGGCTCAGCACCACCGTCCAAGTATTTTCTAAGATTTCTTGAGGCACGAGCCTCAAGAAGAGTGCTTGTGTGCACTGCGGTGTGCACACAAGGGAGCATGCTACCCCACTGCAAGGCAGCCAGGCTCATTCTGTAGTGATCAGGGACGTCCTCGCGACAGTCCTCGAAGGAGGCTGAATTTGAACGTTAGCTCTTTTGGACTTAGCTCTGTGTTTCTGTCGGTTTTGGAATAGCCTCATGGGGAGGCCTTTCTTCAACAGCCTGCTATGAAAGCCTTATTTTCAGAGCTGCAAAAGGTGGGGTTCTCTGCTTGCTGACGGTAGACCTGCCTTCAGGTAGCCAGGCTGTTCATGGGGTTAGCACGTGAAGTGTTAGAGCTGCTGTGACTCCAGGTGTGTAGGGGCTTCTTTTCTACGCACAGGAAATGGCAAAGCCAAAAAAGCTGTCCAGACTTAGCGTGCAAATGGAGTAATCCCAGGAGGTGAGCACCTAGTGCATGTGTGAGACCTCCCTTTTCTGTAAAACGCAGCATGTAAAGAATGCCAGAGCAAGCAGTTCCGCCGTTACCCAGTGGCCTGATTGGCCCCATTATTGGGTTCGGTATAAATCCCAAAGCAGTGTGATGTGCCTTATGGGACGTTATGTTTCCTTCTGTATCCTATGGAGCTTCTCCTACCACATGCTCTTCAACCTGTGTGAGCAGAATTCATCGGGGTGGTGAGGTGGGGTGGTCCTGCCGAGCGACAGCTCCCAAATGCTCAGCCACCTGCTTCCCCTGCAGACTCGGAGCTTATGGCCCCTGCAGCATGGAAGCAGCCTGATCTTCTGGGACTGCTTCTCCCATACGGTGA
The DNA here is from genome assembly GCA_013399715.1 of Alectura lathami. Classification (NCBI taxonomy): domain Eukaryota; kingdom Metazoa; phylum Chordata; class Aves; order Galliformes; family Megapodiidae; genus Alectura; species Alectura lathami. Next base: position 65,956 of record VXAV01001202.1, read on the forward strand.
CAAATCCTTTCTGTAGTGCTAAGGAAGGGGGAACAAGTGCTGCTTTTCTCCCTGCCGTCCTCAGTAGGAGGTGGAATCATTCTGTGGCAGTGTCACCCCTTGATGCGTTTGGTTGTAGAGGCTGGGCGTTTCCAAGCCATTTTTGCTGTTGCTGCAAACTTTGTAAGTGATGTAGCTGCTCACAACTTCACATCCCACCATACAGACTAATTTCTTCTGAAGCAAGGACTGACTCACTGTTTTGGAAGATGCAGCCTACCTGCCTGCAGACGTGATCTCAACTGTAGAGGCAGTGTTGTCTGAAAGTCTCCTTGAACTTAGCTGTGTTTTCCTCTAATTGCTTCTCATTTCTCCCTAGCAGTGCGCAAAGGGTACAGGATCCAGACTGACAAGGAGAGGGACTCCATGAAGGTGCTGTACTATGTCGAGAAGGAACTGGCGCAGTTTGACCCAGCTAGGAGGATGCGAGAACGATGTGAGGAACAAGAATGGTTTGATTTTTTTTTTTTTTCCCCACTGGTCTGAAAAATACTCTGTGAATTCATAGCTTAATGCTAACTGTCTTTGTCTTAAAAGCCTCTAGGATACATTTGGAAGGGATAAAGTCTAGATTTTGGGAATCCACGGGTATGTTCTGATTTTAAACAGTTACCTCTTATCTAATCATCCTTCGTTAGAGTAAACAAGGCGTGGGCGACTCAGACTATTATGAAAATTGGCCCCTCAAGCAGTCGAACTTTTGGATCGTCATTGTCTGAAAAGCCAGTCTGTACTCATGCCTTCTGCAACCTGTAGGTGTGATAAAAGCTGGCGATATAGAATTTCTACGTGTGTGGATGCCTCTAACCCCCACACAATTTCTACATGTCTGGCAGTGTGGATGCCTCTAACCTCCCAGCATGGCAAAATAGGAGAGGGATGATTTTATTGAAAGTGTGTTTTGTGGGCTGCAGTGACCACAGTGTGGCTGGAATGATGCAGAAGGCTGGTTTGGAGTGGCTGTTGCCCTGCAAAAGTGACTGCAAGAAAGACTGAGGAAGCAAGGGGATTGTCAGGAGGTTTTGTGGCACTGGTCGATGTACGATCAGAGGCAGAGTGCGCAGCAGTACTGGTGGCCTGGCAGTCGGGCACAGCAGGTGGAAGGGAGGGGCACGATGTACGCTCAGAATTAAGCTTCTGCATGGAACTCCTCTCTCTTCCTATAGCCTCTTGCAGGCTTTGTTCCTAAGTAAAGGCTGAGGGTGTACTTAAGGGGTGTCAGTACAAACCCTAGTGAGAATCTTGCCCTCACTAGGAGGCAGAGGTGCAGTGATGGGACAGGCAGTGTGCATGGGGAGGACTTGCAGTGCTGCTGTTTGTCCTCTCTCTGTTCTGTGCACAGAGGACAACAGCAGGCTGGGGGCTGGGTTCCTCCATGCAGCATCCGACTCGTGCCGAGCTGACCCGCATTAGGCAGTGGTAGAGGCTCTTTTAAAACAGCCTCATGAGATCCTGCAGATCAGTGAAGGTGAGGGCTTTGGGGAGTGACATTAAATCAAGGCTCTGTACAGATTAGGCATAACTAACAAATTATATGTGCTTCTAAAGCAGTCATTGCTGAGTACACTGTCTTCTCCACCCACAAGTTTTACTATAAAAAGACCTCTCCAGATTGGTATGTCAGGCCTCCAGATGTCAATGTGCTTGATGAGGTAGAGACTGACAGTGATTCAGACAGTCTCTTACTTTTTTTTTTTTTTTTTTTTTTTTTTTTGNGGGCAAATCAGGCCAAATCCAGAGCCAGTCTGTCTCACACCAGGAAAGGGGGAGGTGGCACAACTGCTGTGAAGATGTGCCACTGAGCGCAGCGCCCACCTTGTGAGGTGGAGAGCTCCCACGTGTTAGTGAAGCTGGGCTGAGGGGGGATTTCTGCATGAAGGCTGAAATCAGTTGTCTGAACGCAGGCATCTGATGCCATTTGAGGTACTCAGAGGATCCCGTCTGCCTGCTGGCTACCAGTTCAGAAGCCCTCTAGGTCTGACAGCAGCCAGGCTTACCACAGTTTTCCTGTCCTCTCATCCTCTCACGTATGCTATTTGGTGATGCCTATCTCATTTCTTTTCTGCAACCTCCCCTGCAGATAACAACACCATCTCTGAACTGAGCTCTTTGCATGAAGATGACCTAAATTTCCGTCAGCCCTACCGGCAGGCGCGGAGGAAACCTCTGCCTCCTGCGGGAGACCTGGATGGTGATGCTGAGTACTGGGCAGGAGTGATCGGTGGGGGCAGCACGTCAAGGTCACAGGCCGTCTCTGATTACAGAGATGAGAGGGACAGTTTCCGGCACAGGTGAGGAGCGCTGTGTTTGGGAGGCTGCTGTGTCTGGCAAGGTGCTAAGGAGAAGGGCCAGATGTACTGGGAGCTTTTCTCCATTTCCTGCTGCCTTGGTCCAGCCTAGCAGGATGGTGGGGTTGCAGCTAGAGAGATGCAATGGAAGATGTCATTAGATGAGGGCAGCATCGATCTGGTTTCCACAAGTCTGCAGAAGGCTGCTTAGCTGGGCAAAGCCAGATACTGACACCATTCCAGGTGGGATGCAAAAGTGGGATAAGTAGGAAACAAAGCCTCCTTCCCATAGTGCCCTCTTCAGATCTGTAGCTGATCCCTCAGGCACTTCTCAGTGCTGGTGTGCTTTATTAGAAGTCGCACCCTGGTGCTTTGGTACGAGACCTGTGCTCCAGGACTGGTGCTCTGGTACCTAGAGTAAAGATGTCACGTTCTTCTTCCCTCACATGCCAGCAGCCCGTCTCCCAAATGCAGTGGGAGGGATTTCTTTCCCTCAGCACTGGGCTATTGTGCCAGTTCAATCCCTTTAAACCTGCCTCAGAACTGCCCTCCTGCGAGCTTCTGCAGCCACGTTCTTGGGTTTTCCCAGCAGGACATAGACATATGAGTGGTGGGGGCAAGGGGAAGCAAGTCCAGCCCTGCCTAGTGGAGGGCAAGGGAGGTGCATCCTGGGTTTAACCTTGGGTGGATGTGTAGAATTTGAGCTATCCACACCGGGCTGCCTTTGTAGTCAGCAGAGAGAAGTGGGCATTTCTAGGATGTGATACATCTCTTCCTACAGAAGGTGATGAAGACAGGTCAGGTGATTCATGCCCCAGGAGTGCCTGCTTCTCTCCCTTGTCTGTGGAGGCAGCCGAGGGGGTGAGCGCAGCCGATTCCTGCCCTCTGACACTACCTTCTCCCTCCTCCAGCCAGCAGAGATCCAAGTCTGAGATGCTGTCCCGCAAGAGCTTCTCTGTGGGAGTGCCGGCCGTCTCTATGGACGAGCTGGCAGCCTTTGCCGAGTCCTACAGCCAGCGGGCCCGGCGGGCGGACAGCCAGGAGATGCGGCGTTTCGAGCGCTCCGAATCGCGCAGCGGCCGCAGCGGAGGGCTGCCCCACCAGGATGGCTCCATGGAGGAGTACTACACCAAGCGCAGCAGAGGGAACCGGGAGCCGCTGACGGACTCGGATCGGGGCTGGTCGTACAGCCCGCCCCGCAGACGGGCCCATGAGGAGAAGCACCTGCCCCGGCTGGTGAGCCGGACGCCCGGAGGGAGCCAGAAATATGATCACTCCTACCTCAGCAGCGTCTTGGAGAGGAAGTCCCGGAGCTACGATGAGAGCGGCGACCATAGTGATACCCCCTCAAAGCTGAGCTCGCAGCCCAGCCAGAGAGGAGGGGGAACGTATTACGCCTGGTCACCACCTTCTACCTACAAATCCGACACGTCTCAGCAGCAGCAGCCGTCACCGCCTGAGCAGGAGGAAGGGGAGGACACCCTGCCTCCCTACAGCGAGAGGGAGCTGAGCCGAGGCCCTTCGTACCGGGCCAGGGAGCAGGCCTACCTCAACGCCTCTGACAAGAAGAGGAAAAAGGAGACCAAGAAAACAGTGAGGCCCTGTCTGGCACCGTTGATCCAAACAGGCTGAGCAGGGAGCCGCCAGGCAGGGGGTGCTAACCAGAGTTTAGGGGCTGTCCAGTTTAGGGGAGGGCAGAGTCCAGTGTCTGAGTCTGGTCAACCCCAGATAGTGCAAGGGACCCCCGCAAGAGACCTTAGGGGGATTGTTACGGAAGGGTGAGGTGACAGACGCCTGTAGGTGCATGCCCGTGGGTGTGTGCATGTGTACCATGAGTGCCAAGGGCGCGCAAAGTCACACAGGATACCAGCAAGTGAAGAACATCCTGCCCCAGTCTGGGCTAGTGAGGGCTGTGGTTGGGGAGGGGGAACCAAGAGCCCGAGTGGCCTGTGTGAGAAACAAAAGGGATACGAACCTGATGAAGTTGTTGCTGGTCATCTGTGTCTCTGTCAAAGCTACACCTGTCTGTCTGTGCCTTCTGTGGGTGCTTTCCTATTGACACCTCTCTCCTCTCTTTTCTCTCAGAACGATTTCCCAACGAGAATGTCCCTCGTGGTTTGAAGTTGTTGTGGACACGTCATGTCAACGGGCTGGATACCATGAGGTGACCGCGGTGGAAAAGATACAGAGCAAAAAGGAAAACAGGCCCTGTGAACCTTTGCAGCCACCAGCCAGGGACTCTTTGTTCAATGGTTTGTTTCATCAGGGAGCAGCCTCCCATGAACAGCACCCGATCGCAGAGGCTCTAGGAGTCTGCCACAAAAACGAGGCCAGGGCTCTCTTTGGCACCTCCTTTCTGCGCTGGAAGGCAGCCACGTCCCTGCTACCCCTGCAGCCCTGAAATGGGGGCGAGGCTGCCTTTGTGCCTCTTGCCCTGTCTCACGTGCAGAGAGAGGCCTGTGTGCATACCTCGTGCTCTCTCTGTCTCCTCTGTTCGCTGAATCAAAATCATCTCCATACTTAAGAGTCTACGCTGTATCATCCCCACGCTGGGAGGAGGTCTTGTTCTTATAGCTGCAGACTGCCTCCAGCTAATCAGGCTCCAAATCATGAAGGAAAATCTGCGTCCTTTCAGACACCACAGAGCAGGACTGAAGAGGTGTTTCTTTGCAAGGGCTGAACAGAGAGAGACCAGTATATGGGCTGGTTTGTTCAATATATTTAGTTACGTTCCTTGTGTGACGAGAGTTGCAAGTGAGACTGATGTATTGTTCTGAAACTGGATCAAAGTAGCTTTTCTTGTGATGAGAGCATGATGTGTTTTTTCCCCCCATCCCCAACCGTGATTTGTTTTATAAAAGTTGCATTTTCTTGCAGCTGAGCTACGTCCCTGTAGAGCTTCAAGCTAGAATATCTACTCCACCGTACCATAAGCCATGCTCTAGCTTCACTGGTGTTCTGCTCCCAGCGCTCCAGACCTAGTGGCCTTTTTGTTTCAAAGAAGCAAAAGGGAAAAAGTCACAGATCTTTATTCTGTGCTGTTGGTATTACTCCTTTCTGGTCATTGTTCCCAGGCATTGGGCAGAGCAGTAACAGCAGTGGAAAAAGAATCTACACTGGATGAACACAAGCTTTGAAAGTCACCTCTTCCAATTCCAGTCGTTTCTTTCAGTACAGTTGTGACATGATCTTAGTGGCTGTTGTCTCAGGAACAGCTGAATTTAGGAGGGAATGCTTCGCACCATCTGGAAGTCTGACTTTCTGGTTTTCATAGGGTGTAATGCAGTCATTTCTTTAATTTTTAGCTCCTAAAATCACAGTGTGAGGAAAGATGATGGGAATAATTTAAGGTCCAGTATCTTGATTCCTGTCAGGCCTAGAAACAAATTAGCGCCCTACTCTGTTATGGACATAGCCAGCCTCTGAAATGCCATCTCTCTTTTACCTCTGGGAATCTGGTAGCTATCTGGCCTCAAATTGATCAGGTGCTCACTCCAGCAATATGTTTTTGAATACTGGATTTATTAGCATCACAGCAGTTCTCCATAAAACCTGCAGATTCGTTTCTGTACTACTTCTTTGCTGTATTAGCTGCCCAGGAGTGGTCGGGGAGGGAAGAGTGATCTCTGTGGACTTGATGGCACTGTAGTTTTTTTGTGCTAGAAGGTGATTGATACTGGGATGCTTTCTTTTCCATGCCTCTCTTCCTGGCCAAAGAAGGATTAATCTGCAGGGGAATACTGTACCTGGGTCTGCCTTGCAGTATAGCTTGAGAAACGAAACTTGAAGTATCTTGGTCTTTTCTCATTGTCCATGAATGTTCCTAGGAAAATCACAGCACAGTTAACAGAAGGCTGGCAGGTGGTTTCCATCTTGAGAAAGGCCTTGAGAAGTCTACAGAGCTATACAACATGCCATTTAAAATAAAACATTTCACCTCCAATGTGTGATGACACCAGCAGCAAAAAATGTTAGTGCTTTGTTGGTCTGAAAACCTTGGGAAGCCTTGTGAATTTTAGGGAGTGTCACCTGCTGTCCTTTCCGTCAGACATCCAGCAGACCCAGGGAGCATTTCACATGGATTTGAATGTGTGTCTGCAACAGTGACGGCGTCAGGAAGGGGCCGCACCAGTGATTTCACGCTCTGTGAATACCTGTATCTTTCAAACCATACTGGAAGCCAGAGCTGTCAAAATCTTCTTTCACTTGCGTCTGTCCCTTATCTCAGTCACTGTGGTTTATTTGATCAAGCCCTCAGGAATGAGTTGTGTATATTAAAAATGCAATCCTTCCCCTCATTTATCTGAATCAGTTTTGTTTGCTTGATGCTGGTACTTTAGAATATTTGCACACTGTAAAAGTTGCCATTTTATTTATCTGGCATATGAAAAAGTAGTTGTAAGCTAATTCTCTTAAGAAAACTATTTTATTTGTAGAAACAACTGGTCATAAGAACTGTGCCACATTTCTTTTGAATCCAAGTACCTGGCAGAGTATTGAAGGTTTTATGACTAGTGTTTCTACAAGCTTTACCAGATGATAAAAATCTCAGCCTCAAAAAAAAAAAAAAAAAAAAAAAAAAAGAGCAGGTCTTAATTCCCTGAAGTCAGATCTGGGCAGCACCCGTCAGTTGGCTCTGCCTTTCCTCTAAAATTTTGCATTTCCCAAATACATTAGCAGCCGATTTGTATCTCCCTACACAAATCTGAAATAGTTCTCAGTTACTGGTGGTGGCTGTCCTGAGAGCACCTTCCCATTAGAAATGTATCTGTATCAGCACCAAGTGGGCCATATCAGAAGGCGAAAGGTGACGTCGAGTAGGGCTTCCATCTCCGTAGCTACACAACCATAATGACCTGTGACTCTCAGGTAGGCAGCAGAGAGGAACAGGAAGCCAGAGGATGATCGAGGGCTGTGAGGAGCCACTTGTTCCAGAGAAGAGTAACGGTAGCCTCGTGCCTGCGCCAGCGTTTACAGCACCTGCAGGAGGCTGGCACTGGAAAACAATGAGCCTGATTACTGCACTTAATCTGACGGTGATGGGGTCTCAAATTATGAATTTTCCAGTGATCAATTTTTATTGCTGGCATAAAGTTAAAATCCTTTTCGCACAGGATATGGATGTCTGAGTCATGTCAAGGATGCAGATGGTTTTGTGGCCTTAAAATGAAACATCACAACAGTGACTAGCTGAGAGGACAACCAAGATGATGAGTGAATCCTGTAAAACAATTATGAGCCCTTAGAGCAACAGCGGGATCAAGCATCAGTGGTAAATCTGGCTGTGCTGTCAAAAATGTGATCTAGGCTTCTGAAAAAAGATTTGTCATAATGGGAAAATAAATGCTAATGGTAATGACTTCTCAATAAACCCGATTCCTTTAAAGTACATTGCAGAATTTCCATGGGGTAGGTTTAGTGCAAATATCCTCAGCCCATTTCCACTGAAATGGAAAATTAACAAAACTAGCACCCTGAATACTTAAAAACTTGGAGAAACTCCAACATATATCACCTGAGACAGCCAGCCAGAATTATTCTTAGTGTTGGCGTAGAATCATAGAAACAAGGCATGGCTTGGGTTGGAAGGGACCTTAAAGCCCACCCAGCCCCAACCCCTGCCGTGGGCTGGCTGCCACCCACTGGATCAGGCTGCCCAGGGCCCATCCAGCCTGGCCTTGAGCACCTCCGGGGATGGGGCACCCACAGCTGCTCTGGGCAGCCTGTGCCAGGGCCTCACCACCCTCTGAGTGAACAATTTCCTTCTAATATCTAACCTAAATCTCTCCTCTTTCAGTTTAAAACTATTCCCCCTTGTCCTATCACTGTCAGACCATGTAAAAAGTCGGTCTCCTTACTGTTTACAGGCTTCCTTCAGGTACTGGAAGGCTGCAGTGAGGTCTCCCCAGAGCCTTGTCTTCTCCAGGCTGAACAAGCCCAGCTCCCTCAGCCTTTCTCCATAGGAGAGGTGCTCCAGTCCTCTGTGCATCTTTGTGTCCTCCACTGGACCCATTCCAGCAGCTCCACGTCTTGTGCTGGGGGCCCCAGGCCTGGGCACAGTACTCCTCCGCAGGGCTGCTCTCAAGGAGTTCTTCTCCCAGTGTGTACACACACCTGGGATTGCCCTGACCCAGGTGCAACACCTTGCACTTGGCCTTGTTGGACCTCATCAGGTTGCTGTGGGCCCACTTTTCCAGGTCCACTGTCCAGGTCCCTCTGGATGGCATCCCTTCCTTCAGGGATATCAACTGCACCACTCAGCTTGGCGTCATCAGCAAGCTTGCTGAGGGTGCACTCGATCCCACAGTCTGTGGCATTGATGAAGATGCTGAAGAGCACCAGTTCCAAGATGGATCCCTGGGGGACACCGCTCGTGATCGGCCTCCACCTGGACACAGAGCCATTGACCACAGCCCTCTGGCTGCGACCATCCAACCAATTCCTTATCCACTGAAAATAGGGAAAGGAAGTTAAACTGTAAAGTATTGTAGCCCTTGTTACTAAGCCAGGGAGTCGCCAGCCTGCTCCCACAGTTGTAGGTTGCTTGAGCACAGCAGCTGCTAACTCTCTGTGTGCTCTGGGTGACAGTGTCTCTTTGACCCAAGTTCCCTTCCAAAGCTGCTTCTCTGAAGAGATGAGGTCAGCCACTGGTCTGTACAAGCACAGATCCCTGAGCAGGAGCAATCACAAAACACTTCACATAGCCACAAGCTTTTATAGGTACATAAACACAATGTTTGTCATGCCTGGGCTATTCTGAAAATAAATTTCATGTTGTGGAGACTCTTCCACTGAGAAAATGCTTAGAGCTATCTTATTTTTTTTTTTTTCTCCAGAGACCTTTTGTGTGAAGCTGTGGGTGAGGTTCTGTTCTGTGTCAGTATGAAGTACAGGTCTGGGATGTGGGAATGAAAACTGAAGTGGCTTCAGCTCATTCTTTGTGTCCAGGAACAAATATACCTTTGGCTTAAACCAGGTGCTGCAGAACTGACCCTGACTCCTGAAACCTCTGTGGTGCAGCACCTCCGTCTGGCTATACTGGCACATGTGCTCTCTGCAGCAGCTGTGCTGCTGAACTCACCCTCATCTTCACCTCCCCATTGCCTGGGAGATGAAGAGATCCCTGTACATGCCGTCATGGGTTGGCTATCGTTTGTGATACCGTCTCAAAACTGCCAGCTGAATTACCAGCATCAGAAACAACAATCTTAAAGGTAGCTGCTGCTAATGGGAGGAATCTGCCGTGATTCCCGTTATTTTGTGACCTTTACAATTGCGTTTGGGCATTCACCCCAGCCTGCACAGGGGCCTGTGCCTGGGGAGACCTTCCCCTCCTCTCCCTTTCTGCCCGTCATTCTGTGAACACACAAAACAAAACCCCAAGCCCTCCGTTTATTCTCTCAAGCACAAGCAGAGATGTTATTGGAAACATTTTAGAAATTCAAGCTGAACACAATTTCAGCATAAGTATTGTTCTCAATCCCAGGGCAGCTGCGGTAAGAGCTCTGAAGAGCAAACAACAAAAGCAAATCCATTCAGATTTCTTTGTCCTTGGTGAGAGCAGTGGCAGAGTGATTTCATGAGTCATAGAAAGCAACGGGATTCCAAGACCTTATGTTACATTTGAGTTTAAAAATATGAATTAAAAGTTGTCAGGCTGATTTTAACAGCAAAATTTGGTCAAGGAAATGGCAAGGTTTCCATCTCCAGTGCCTCCTGGTGGATCTCTCCCATACCTGCTCACTCTGTAGAGAGAAATACTTACTTTTTCCCCTGCAAAGCCTTTACCTGACAGCCACATGCCCTCTGTGCCCAAACACCAGATGAACGTGCAGATGATAAGAGGCTCTTGTGCATCCCTGTCCCTGTCCCACCCAGCCAGCCGGCGGAGCACCGGCGCTGCCCCCATCACGCACCCCATCGGATGGCCTCAGCTCCACACAAACTGCACAGCCCGGAGACTGGGTGGGAGCCAGGTGCCCACTGCCATGGGCTTTTCACAGATCCTACTGAAAACCCCAGCCAGCGACACAGTTGTCTTGCCGTTAACCATAGAGCTGATTTTATTTTTTTACTTTTGTTGTTGTTGCAGTTGTATGTCTGCAACAGCTATTTTCCCCCCGTTATGCAGTGAGTGAGTGGCTTTCTTTGCTGTGCTCAGCTTTTGCTACGTTACTTAATTTTCCGTTCTCTCGTGTAATGAAGGTATTTTCATAATGGGGGTGTTGGGGGGTGGGGGGGTGTCAGGAAGACATACTGCTCCATACTATGAAAATACAAACACTGTTATAGCTTTTTGGGACACACCCCCATCCCCAATTACCAAGCATTATACATTTACCATGCTTACAGTTTCAAGCTTTTGAGTTGTCACCATGGAGAATAAAGGCAGGAAAAGCTACCACCAATCTGCCTTCTTATTATCCTGCAGGCAAACATTTTCCCCACTTTTTGCTAAGAAGTGAGTAGCTAACATGAGTGGTTTTCAACTTTTTTTTTTTTTTTTTTTTTTTTTTTTTT
>VXAV01001203.1:0-14645 GCA_013399715.1 Alectura lathami
AAAAAAAAAAAAAAAAAAAAGAAGAAGAAAAAAGGAAAAAAGAAAAAAAAAAGAAAAAGAAAACAAACATAAAACACAGCATGGCACAGATTAAATCCATTTGAGACAACTGGAAAAAAAAAAAGACGTATGTGCAAGTCAATAGGAGGAGGGAGTGGAAGGGGGAAAAAGAAACTGTGACATATACAAACCCTTTAGTGTGCATAGCATAAGATTTTTTGGCTGGCACTCACATGATTTTATTCAAGGGCTGGGAAAGAACTATGATTAGTTAAAAGCTTCGGCAAAGTCTGGAGGGAGTGCTCTGAAGAGTTGGGAGCCGCGCAGAGGTGCCTGTAACTCCTCTGGCAATTTCAGACCATTCTTCCGAGGCTCAGGACAAAAGCCTTTTCTTTTCCCTCCGTGTTCAAAGAGACATTTGTCTTGAGATGGTGCAGCTGTGGGCCCTGGGATTGCCTGTTTGAAGATCCCCCCTCGTAGACGAAAGGAGAGTCCGCGCTCTGCAAAGTGGTAGTATTGTCTCGTGTGTGGGTCCCCCTTCCTCCTCCCTCCCTCCTCCTCCACTACCATGTGTGGTTTTTAATAAGAAGAAGAATGTGGAGGCAACATTTTCCAGGCAAGGGGAAATTTCCTGTTTCTTTTCTGTTTGTTTAATAAAGTGTGTAGTTGACTGTAAAACTGTAGCTACTTTGTTGCGAATGAGTAATTCAGTGGATTGTCGGGCTGGCTTCTCGATGCACTTTTATATACTGCAAGTGAACATATTTAACGCTTGCTTTTTCCTCTTTTTTTTTTTTTTTTTTTTTTTTTTTTTTTTAATGCTGCGTGGCGCAGGCAACTGAGATTAATAAGAATTAGGCAAATGGCTCCTGCTTTTGTTTCTGCGAGATAGCAGCAGCCGTCTGGCGGCCGCACAAAGGCTGCCATTGAGCAGGGAGCACTCCCTAATTCTCCTGGCAGGGGTGCCATTGGGATCGGATACAAGTGGGTGGCAAAGGGGAGGAGCGGTGGAGAGGACAAGCGGGCTTTGTGCCTTCAGAACGAAACAAAAGCACTTTATGCGTGCAACAAGCGCTGCCTGCGAGCCGGGGTGGAGTTTTGAGTTCTCAGTGTGGCTGCAAAACCTTTCTTCTCCTTCCTTTTTTTTTTTTTTTTTTCTCCCCTTTTCCACAAGCCCTTCCTTCCTCCTCTCCCTCCTCCGTAAAAAGCTCTGCGCCGAAACGCTGGCGACAGCCCACGGGGAGCCGAAAATGCTCAAAAACCGCTCACGGAGCGATGCCGGCGGCCGCGTGGGGAAGGCGTGGGGCCGGCGGGCGAGCAGGGCTCTGGCCCGCAGGTGGGGAGGCAGGAGCAGGGGGGCAGGAATGAATTCCCTGCCCGAGGATGAATTCCCGCAGCTCGGTGTCGTGATTCTGGGTGGGAGCGCCCGGCTGCTTCGTTGAGTTCTGGTCCAGGGCAGAGCTGGTTCTCAGCGAAGCAGGCAGGCAGAGCAAGTGTGCTGCGTGAGCTGGGACGGGGGAAAGCCGTGCAAAGTTGGGCTTGGGTTTGCCAGCTCGGTCGGAGCCTGTTTGTGCGGTGCGTAGAGGGTGAAGTGTGGGTGTAGGGAACGGGACGGGCAAGGGCAATTCGCTGCGGTCGGTGCTGTAAGCTGCAGACCTGCCGGTGGCTTTATTAAAACGTCGTTGCCATGCGTTATGCGCTTCATCTCCTATCGATCTGCCTCAGAACTTGCCCCGTCGAGCTGGAGCCGCGCAGCCCGTGCCACGCTGCAGCCACAGCCCTAATCTCCAGCAGTCACGCAGATGCTGCTACCAAAAAAAAAAAAAAACCAAAGCTGTGTTTTGTTTGACTTTTGGAGAAGCTTACGCGCTGGCAGCATAGCGTAGCACTCCCGTTACCTGGGGGTTCAGGGGCAGCGTCAGACCCTGTGGGCAGCGACCCGGGAGCACAGCCTGCCCTGCCCGGACAGACAGACGCGTGCAGGTGGGCCTGGTGTGCGGGGTGCTGGCACCCACGCAGCACCCTGTCTGTGCACCGCGTTATTCCTTTGCATTTTTCACACTTGCAGGCTGAGGCTGATAGGTGATGCTGTGTGTCTTGGAGATCGCATACTGTAGTAACCGCTAAGTCAGTGTTATAATTCACTCGCTTGTTAAACAGAGAAAATAATCTAGCTGGGGCATAGCGCTTCACTTAAGGGCTGCGTAAGCCTTCTGCGAGCTGTACATGTTTTTATTCTTGCTTATCTGCTTATGGCAAGCTTCTTTTGGTTATCCAAATCATCTCGGCACCGTAGCCTGCCTACTGACACAGTTGCTTTTCCATCTGGAGGATGTGCACGCAAACAGAGCGCGTTCCCTCCAGCGCGTGCTGATGGAGAGCTGCTGGGGAGGGCGGGGAGAAGGACCCACTCCAAAAACGCTCCTGCATAGTGCTGGGATTTGTCAGTCAGGTCTGCAGGATGGGTTTGCTCTGAGTTGTTTTTTCCCATGTAAAGGGAAGGTGCTGCTCCCCATCCTGCTTGGTGCGTGGCCGCAAGGCTCCCTCCCAGTGCTGCTCCTGTGGCACTGTTATGGCCCCTGGTGCCCAAGTCTGTCACGGGGGTGTCCTGCTGATACCCCGCCCGGCAGCAATCTGGACGAAAAGGCTTTAATTTTCCCTTTAAAAAAAAAAAAAAATCACTGTGTTGCTCTTCTTAGGAGTTTCCTCCCCTTATTGTCATTTTCCTGGCACGAGGCTGTGCGAATCCCGGCCCTGGGCCCTGCCCCGCCAGCATCCTGCAAAGCAGCCCCCGCTCCCAGCTCTCCCCAGCTCAGTGAAGCAGCTCCGGCATCGCAGACAATAGCATTTGTTCTGCAGAGATATTTGACCCCCCCCGAAACCCCAGCCCCAAACCAAAACCACTTTTCAGCTAATTACAGACCTCCAGCTTCTAAAGGAGCAGCTACAAGACGCGGCTGTCTATAGGAAGAACAATTGCATCAAATTCCCCCCGCAGAACAGCCTGCTGCTTGTCCAAATAACCCCCATAAACAATTGTACTGCCGTAGCGAGCGGATGGCGATACTTGGGATGCAGCGTGGCAGGGAGAGCTGTCTCATCCAGATGTACTGCAGTCATTTATTGCTTCTGTTACGCCTGCCATGAAAGGACAGCACACTGAGGTGCGGCGCCTGCTTTTTCCCATTAGCTTACAAGCAAGATGGGTTTTGGCCAGGAGTCTGCAAAGTTCTTGTGGTTTTTGCTGTGGTGAGTGGCTTCACTGGGGCTACTTGGGAGAGGTTTTGTTCCCAAGCCCCTCAGGTTGGGTCTGGCTTGCCGAAGTAAAAACCTTTGTGCCCAGAGCAGTCGCTGCCCCGAACCACCGCTTCTCCCAGAAGCTGTGGGCACCAGAGAGAGATAGTTGGGACATTTGTACAATCTGATGTACCAAGTGGCCTCACTGAGCAGTAAGTGGGGGCACAGAACGCCCAGGGGACTTGTCCAAAAATGAACCGGTTAATCCCTGGCTGAGCAGCTAATGGGATGGAAGCATGGGGCTTCCTGCAGCCCTCGGGGATTATCGCTGTTTTCCCACCCTCACCTTGGAGAGTGTGCAAAGAGCAACGCAGCCAGACAGACACCCGAGTACGGCCATGCCCAAGGAAGCAACCCACAGGGAGAGAAGCACAGGTGTGCGCGTCCCTGCGGCAGAGCGGGGTCTGCACTGGTTTCATCCCCATGCCTGTGGCCTTCACGCTGGCTCCAGCTGCTCATCCCCGAGCACCCCGCAGGATTTGGGGACTGCTGGATGGGTTTCACAAAGTGAGCTGAGCTTTGCCCTTGCCGCACTGAAGCCTTTTGGCATCTGGTGCTGTAACAGACTGTATGTGTGAGTGGTGTCCTGCCCTGCCCATGCGTTTCCATGTAATCCTGGTTTTTCGCTTAGTGGGCATCTGTTCAGAGTTGCATTTCTGAGGTGGTCAAAATGGTAAAGTTGCCCCTTGAAAAAAGCAGATCAAGTGCCAGCACGTCAGTAGAATGACATGCCAGAGGAGCAGATCCCAGTGGGCTGCAGCACGGCTTGGGTCCCGTGCCCGAGTTGTTCACCAGAACCACGGAAGAGGCCAGCACTGAGTTGGTCCCTGTCCTGGCAGCAAATCCCACTGGGCTTTCCCTCCAGCCAGGGCAAAGCCGCAGGGAGCAAACCACCTCCTTGTGCTGAGCGCTGCGTTGCATTGCCATCATCCCCCAGAATCTGCAGTGAGAGCTGCCGCGATGTGCCGCCGCTCTGCGCTCGGCAGCAGCACCCGGGCAGAGCCGTTCCCACTGCCCTGGGTGTAAGGGTTTGTGCTCCTTCTGCTTGCAGGTATCCGCCCTCAGATCATGAACGGCCCCATGCACCCCCGGCCCCTGGTGGCACTGCTGGACGGGAGGGACTGCACGGTGGAGATGCCCATTCTCAAGGACTTGGCGACCGTGGCGTTCTGTGACGCGCAATCAACTCAGGAGATCCACGAGAAGGTAACAGCGGTGCCCGTGGGGCTGCCTGGGGCACGTGGCGAGGGCCGGGGATGCTCATCTTCCTCCCCAGCCCTCAAGAAAATGTGTGCAGAGCCAAGCTGCAAGCTGGCCAGCAGATAGCATCAGCAGAAGTTGCTGCAGATTAGAATTCAGTGAGGCTGTTTCAAAAGCCAGATGTTATTTCGGAACAAAAAGCCACCTTATCTCTTAGCATCAGATTTTAACATCAATATTATTAAGGTTTCTCCTTTTTATTAAGTCTTCTGGCTTGGTGCTGCAGGAAGATGCAGCACGGTGGTGCCTGCCCGCTTGCTCTTGCTTTGCTGACGCTGTGCCATGCAGCTGCACCCAGCAGCTCGCTGCCACCAGCACGGAACAGAGCAGCGATCAGAAATCACTTCCAGCATCTGAGAACTGAAAATAACCTCAAATATTCAAATAGAAAGTGCAGGGGAGGGCTTTTTGTGGGGCATCCACTGATCAATCAGCAAATCTTGGAGAGTCACTCCCCAGTTCCAAGGGAACGGCCGTGGTGTGGGTGGGGCATGCCGCTGGTGGGTGTGGTGGCACCGGCGTGGGGCACAGCCGCACACCTGGGGAGAAGCTGTCAGCTTGCCCCGTGGCAGGTCAGCCACCAGGTTGGCGGAAAAAACGGGCAATTCCCTGTGCAACAGCCCTCACCCCGGAGCTCAGCGGCTTTCAGGAGCTGCGGGTGTCCCCTCCGAGTGTCCTGGTGGCTCCTGACATCTCTGCTGTGCTCCAGGTATTAAACGAAGCTGTCGGGGCGATGATGTACCACACCATCACGCTGACTCGAGAAGATCTAGAGAAGTTCAAGGCCCTACGGGTCATTGTCCGGATAGGCAGCGGCTACGACAACATTGACATCAAAGCTGCGGGGGAGCTCGGTAGGTCTCCGTTCTGCACCCCAATTCCCTCTCACGTCCCTCCGAGTCTTCAAAACCAGGACACGGGGCTGCTGCTTCCTGTGGGAGCGTGCAACCGAAGGGTGTCACAGGGTGTCACCTCCCTGAGGGGCTGGGCTCAGTTCCCGCACGCCGGGCTGGTGGCACGCATGCCGGCTGCACCGCTGGGCACCGAGTTTCCGTGCTGGTCCGGGTGGTCGCAGGGACCCCTGGCAAGGTGCACGGCCCAGCCTGGGGCAGCTCAGCTGTGTCGGTGATGTTAGCAGCTGTTAGAGCCGTTCTTGGCCATCTGATCCAGGGATTCCGTCCATCAGGAGGTCCTGCAGTGGTGCTCAGGCTGTCTTGTGTTAAGGGCTATCTCTGGGGGAGCTGAGGATCACAGCTGTTCCACGTGAGCCATTTTACAGGGATAATTGCCGTAAGAGAGTTTCAAATAGGCATTCCTGAAAAGCAATTCTCAGTGTAGTGAGTTATTTTTTTTGAGGGGAGAACAGTGTCTTCTCAATTTAATGGTTTCTTCATGTTTTTAACTCTTATTGTTATTATCCATTATAACGACGTTCTGAGGCTTTGAACATCAGGAAACGAAAAATACAACGAATAAAATAATGGGATACTGCAGCATAATCCTTCTTTTTATACTTAGCAAATTGGGTGGCCAAATGATGTGGTTTAGAGCAGAAAATGTAATGACTACCCACAAATGTAGCGTAAAGTTTAATTGGTATTGCTCTCCATAAGGTAGTTCTCAAACTGTGCAGGCAGCAAATGACCAGCGTCTGCCTGCAGCGCCTGGCTGGGTGGTGGGGGGGAGAAACACCCGCCCCAGGTGGAACTACCACCCGAGGGGCAGGTGGGTCCTGGTGGCTTCTCTCCCCTGCAGGGTCGGTCAGGTTGCTCCAGGTCTGTGGCTTGCACGCAGGGAGGAAAAAAGGTCTCCCAGGCAGAGGAGCGTGCTCCTGAAGGCAGGAAGGTTGGCAGAGGGCCGAAAAGGCACGTGTGGCTCCCCAAGTATTCACATTTTTAACTGTCAGTGCCCCTGAAAGTGGAAGGGGATTTTCTGAATGTTATTCTCGCTTTATCTCCTACTTTCTCATGGTTTCTACTCCAAGCAGAGTAAAGCACTTAGATCTACATTCACCTCAAAATGTGTGTTTAAATCGCATTGAAGGCAGTGCGATATAAGCATGTGCTTAACTGCTCTGCTGAATGGACGTGAAATTAAGCACCGTCTTACATGCTTTGCTGGATCAGAGCTCTAACAGGGGAATGGTCGGGGAGACGTTTTTGGTTAACTTCATACCGGCAGCTCCCAGCAGCGGGGCGCGGTTTGAAGCCACCCTTTCGTGCCAAAGGAACAAAAGCCCCATCGTGGGGACCTGTGCCCAGGGCGGCCGCAGTGCTGGGCTGGGAGAGCCCAGAAGCAGCTCCCAAAAAATCCTCAGCACCACGGGGAGCTTGTTTTGGGTTGGGAGTGATCCGGTCCCCAGCAGAGTGCAGCTGAGGCCGTGCCGGTGACAGCCGTGCCGCAGCGGTGGCGGTCACCCCTTGCCGTGCTCTGTCACCCAGCCCTCCGAGCCCCCATTGCACAAACCCATTTGTGACACTGGGGGAACCCAGAACGGGGTATGGGCTTTGGTGGGCGCAGGCAGGTGGGTGTTTGTGGCCCTGAAGGTCTCACCGTACCCACCACTGGCCCTGCGATGCCGACATGGCGCAGCACCCTGCTCCAGCGCTCTTGTCCCTCCGCAAGAGCAGTTGGTTGGGCCCTGAATGAGTCAATGGCTGAGCAGCCTTATTGTGGAGGCGTGGCTTGTGCCAGCACGATTTAATTCCCTTTGAAGGTAGATTAAACTAAGCCAGAACAGGACTTGCCCTTACAAAATAAACATTTCCTCTTGGAGTTATTCCTGCATAGCTGTCGCGCTTGGAATCTGCACTTGGCCTCACACCTGGCAGAGGTGACCCCGAGCGTTACAAAGCCACGGTGGCTTTTGCAGAGGCGTCAGGCTGCAGCACCTAAGCCCTGCATGTCCTTGCGAAACGTTGCTCTGGATGCCTCCTGCCCCTCACCTAACAAATGGTGGCGGCTCAGGAAATGCGCGCGCTGGGTCCAAGAACAGCGCGTGTTGCCCGGGGAACTGCTTTGCTTTTGAACGTGGCCTGGTGCACGCCAAGCACAGGCATGCTGCTGTTTTGGAAGGGCTCCTTGCAAAAGCTTCACAGCTGAGCAGCTCCTGGCACAGCGCTCGTCCCCAAAGCGCCCTTCGGTCAGGGATCTGACCCCACAGCTTCCGAGGTCTCACCAAGAAAGCGTTGGGAGGGTGCTGGACATCCCCTTGTCTCCAGGGCACAGCACGTAGGGGAGCTCAGTCTTTGGAGAAATGCGGCTGGCGGCTGGTTCAGCAGTGCAGTCCGAGGTCAGATGTTCCCCAGGTGAGCCTCTGTGAAGAGGCAGGCAGGTGGCAGGGAGGTCACAGGGGGGCACTAGAGTAGGAAGACACAAGGGGGGCTGAGCATGGTGCTTTGCCATGGGGAACGGGGCCAGTCACCTTCAGGGCATCGTTCAGAATGCACTGGAATAATGCAGGGGAATTTATAATTGCCTCACTGGGGAAAAGGGAAGAAACCTGTTGCTTTACCTGTATCGGAGCAGTTCGTCCCTAGCAGGGGTTGCTTGGAATAAGTGTGAAATCTGCATTAGGAAAGGATTTGTTTTTGTTTTTGTTTTTGTTTTTTTTTCATATTTTAGCTTAAAACATGAAAAAAGTAGTTACCCTGCTTTGGGGCTCTGTGCCCATCAGTCCAGCGCGATGGGTGTGCGGTGACGCCTGCTGAACCCACTCGGTTCTCCCGTAAACAGCGCATGCTGTCCCTTATGGGGCCCGCGGCTTGCAGCTGCAGAACTGCCCCCATGCGAAGCAGCACCCAACCCCTCACCCTCAGCACCCTTCCCACCCCATTCCCCTCCCTTGCCCGGCCCTGGGGCTGCACGGGGCGGCAGCGGGGCCGCCCCTGAGCCACGGCCGTGCTCCGCGCTGTGTCCGCCTGCAGGCATCGCTGTCTGCAACATCCCCTCGGCCGCCGTGGAGGAGACGGCCGACTCCACCGTGTGCCACGTCCTCAACCTGTACCGGCGGAACACGTGGCTCTACCAGGCGCTGCGGGAGGGCACGCGGGTGCAGAGCGTGGAGCAGATCCGGGAGGTGGCCTCCGGCGCTGCGCGCATCCGGGGCGAGACGCTCGGCCTCATCGGCTTCGGTACGTGGGGAGGAAGGCTCGGGGCTGCTTCTGGTGCTGTAGGATGAGCTAAAATGAGCTTTTTTACAACCAGAACCACTGGGGTGGGTCTGTCTTGCCGGAGTCCCTGGAGGAGGAGCACTGGTGAAACCTATCAGTGCCCTAAGAAGGATCAGACCTGGCTGTGCTCCCCAAAAAAAACTGTTCCCAAGCCACAGCTACATCAGCTCCAGATCCTTCTGGGCCTGTCTGCACTGTACAGTGGCAGGGCTGCATAAACAAGTCTGTCTTCATTTCACCTGTAGCAACAGACAGCTCCAGCATCAGAGGTAGCTCCAGGTCTCTGCTGCTGGCTCTCTGGGGCACCAGGCACAGGATGGCTTGGGCTGGAAGGGACCTTACAGCCCACCTGGTTCCAACCCCTTGCTGTAGGCAGGGTTGCCACCCAGCAGATCACGTTCTGGATCAATTCTGGGAGCGAAGTCTTACTCCAGGAGCAGTGTTCAGGCGGTGCATCCAGGGAGCACCTTGAGCAGAGGTGCAGCGAGGTGCCGGGTTAGGGGCCGGTACAGACGGGATCATGGAGCCCGCGTGCCCCCAGCAGTGGGAGGTCGGATCCCGCTTGCCTAGAGCTGATGCTCACGTACAGAGGTGCACGGTTTGCACTCCTGCTGGTTAAATTCAGCCTCTGTTCCCTCGCACCCAGGTCGCACTGCGCAGGCGGTTGCAGTCCGAGCGAAGGCATTCGGCTTCAACGTGATATTTTATGACCCGTACCTGCAGGACGGGATAGAGAGGTCCCTGGGAGTGCAGCGAGTGTACACGCTCCAGGACCTGCTCTACCAGAGCGACTGTGTCTCGTTGCACTGTAACCTTAACGAACACAACCACCACCTTATCAACGACTTCACGATTAAGCAGGTAACTGCCTCGCGCGCAGCCAAGGGGAGCGCTGTGCCGCCAGCACCCGAACCCCAAGTGCTGGTGTCGGGCTCTGTGGTCACAGCCGCGGTGTGCTGGTGCCTAGCGCCTGTGGGCTCCGAAATAGCTGCTGACACCATCCTCCCCCTTATTTACTGGGGGCAACACATTCATAGAACCGTAGGATCACAGTGTGGTTGGGTTGGAAGGGACCTTACAGCCCCCCCAGCCCCAACCCCTGCCGTGGGCTGGCTGCCACCCCCCAGCTCAGGCTGCCCAGGGCCCACCCAGCCTGGCCCTGAGCACCCCCAGGGATGGGGCACCCACAGCTGCACTGGGCAGCCTGGGCCAGGGCCTCACCGCCTCTGGGTGAAAAATTTCCTCCTAATACCTAATTCCCCAGTAAGTGAGCGGTGCAGAGGTGACTGGGATGGGGTTTGCCAATGCCAGCCAGCGCTGGGCTTGCTGCAGCAAATGCTATGTCCACAGAGCCCCCCCAACAGCTGGAGGGGCTTTGCTGGAGGGGGTCAGGGCCACGGTAGGGCCCAGCCAAAGCACCGCCCCGCACCGAGCTCTCTCTCGTCTCCCTCCGGTGCCGGCAGATGAGGCAGGGAGCGTTCCTGGTGAACACGGCGCGCGGCGGGCTGGTGGACGAGAAGGCCTTAACTCAAGCCCTGAAGGAGGGACGGATACGAGGGGCTGCGCTCGACGTGCACGAGTCGGAGCCGTTCAGGTAAGGCTCTGCCCCGCGGGGCTGCTCCTTGCACTGCCTTCTGCAGCGTCACTCATGCACCAGCAGAAAGCCCCGCTGCTCGGAGAGAAGGCTGCAGCAGCGGGCTGGCGTGGGGGTTAAAAATGTTTACGTGTTTCTGGGAGCTTAGAACAAGAAACGGGCTGCTGAGAACAGATTTCCTGCTGGAGGGTTACTGGGCACTTTGCTTGCGGGCTGCTGCTCGCTGCTCAGAGTTAGCAACAAAGGGGTTGGGCAGAACTGCGGGTGCAGCTCTTTGCGTGTACACTGAGGACAGTGGGCAGCACTGGTGGTTTCTTTGTATTTTCTGAAACAATTGGGAAAAAAAAAAACGTCTTCCCCCAGAGAGCAGGCCCCCCAGTGTCCATCCCCCTGCTGTGGGTTCCCTCCAGCCCAGCAGCCACAGGATACACAAGCAGCCCTTTGCCATTCTTAACATCTTTCATTCTCGTTTTAAACATCGACTAATCTCTTGTTTTCCCTCCCCTGCGCCCAGTTTTGCTCAAGGCCCATTGAAAGATGCTCCTAACTTAATCTGTACCCCGCACACAGCCTGGTACAGTGAGCAGGCGTCACTGGAGATGAGAGAAGCTGCTGCTACCGAAATCCGGCGCGCAATCACAGGTACCAATCCTTGTGCCCAGCACGCGCGGGGGCCTGGGCCAGAGGGGGCACAGCTGCGGCTTTGCCCTGCTCTCATCTCAGCTGCAGACTTAGGGGGGCCCTGACCCTAATTTTCTTCCCAGTGAAAGACCTGAGAAAGCAAACTGCACTTTCCTGTGGTTTGGGCATGTTAGAATCAGAGCAGTTAGGGATGGACGGGGCCTTAAAGATCGTCTAACTGCAGTCCCCTGCCGTGGGGAGAGTTGCTGTCAAAAGATGTGTCCAAATGTGTCCAAACTGTGCTATAACGGAGCTTGCTCCAAGATGATGGTGAAAGTACTCCAGCAAGTGGGTGCGTCTCTTGTCCTAAAACTTATCCCCATCCGTAATCTGGATGGCTCGTGCTTTGAAATCAGGCTGAAGGGAGCAGCAGGGTGACCGCCGCGAGTCCCACACCAGCACAGGGTAGGACATCCAAAGCATTCTTCTGAGACAAGGACGAGGGGATTTTTTTTCCCCTCCTTTACGCTAGCAAATATAGTGAAATGGAAAAATTGGAGCTTGTTATAGGGTGATATAGCAACAGCGTGCCTGACACATGCTTACCTTTAATGCCGACTCCAGGGCGCATCCCAGAAAGCCTAAGGAACTGCGTGAACAAGGAATTCTTTGTCACAACAGCTCCGTGGTCAGTAATAGATCAGCAAGCGATCCATCCAGAGCTCAATGGTGCCACATACAGGTAAGAGAGAGAAAAGGACGGTCACAGCCTGCCTGGCGCAGGGGCTGCCCTGCAGAGCTGCATCTCGGGACTGCAGCCACAATGGAAGGCCAGGCAACATTTGTTCAGCTGGTGACTGTGAAGCTCCCCTCCGTGAGGACCTGCAGGCACAGCCCTGGGGTTGCGGTGCTGCTGCATTTAACCGTGGTTCTGGAAAGCCTCCCGCTGGCTGTGGTGGGCCAGCACTCACACGTGTGACACCTCCACCAGTGCCAGCGCTCCCAGACCCACAACCAAGCAGGACAGCTCGCACGCTGAAAATGCTCCTGCAGATCTGCTCTGCTCTTCTGTGTTTGACTGCATGGGCCTGGTCCAGCTCACATATTAAATAGCCCGTGTAAAAAGTCCAAGTCCAGGGCCATCCCCAGGATTAGGTTCGCTTACCGCTCCACTTTGGGAGCCTCGGCACGCACCAATAGGAGACATTAGGTGTGAGCAGTCACGTGGAGCACAAGCAGCCTTCTGCGTGTCACCCCAACCAAGTAACTCTGATGCACAAAAAAAACCCCCGGGGCCCATCAGGTTGTGCTACTGGGAGGAGGCAGGAGCACGTCCCCTAGCAGAGCTGCGAGCATCGTGCGTGCCAAAGCCCTGCACAGCAGCTTTGACCAGCAGGAAATGTAGGATGAGGCGCCCAAAGCCGGTGGAAGCATCCTGCTTCCACAGAAGCCACAAGAAAGGCTTTCTTGTGGTTTAACAGCTCATTAGAAGGGACAGAACCGAACCCTGTCCCAGTGGAGGAGGCTTACCCAGGGGCTGTGTGCAGCCTGCAGAGATCACCGTGCTTGTGCAGAGATGTTTATTGTTGATACAGAACTACCCAGCAAAGGCCAGCACAGAGCTGTGACCATAAAAAGGAGCAGGGAAATAAACAGGAGAGCCGCAGGCAAAGCAGCATTAGAGGTGCAGGGACAGCAGCCACCTCCCTTCAAGTGAACACAGAGAACAAAACAAAAATGGGTGCAGGAAGAGATGGGCTGGGTGCCCGGCAGCTCTGCTCACGAGCGAGCTCAGGCGCTACATCTGCGGGACGCACTGCACTGAACCAGCTTCGAAACCAAACAGAACCCTGCTGCAGCAGAGTGCACTGCTCCCTGCGCTCTGCTGCGCTTCGCCCTGCTCTGCCACGAGCTTCCAGGCTGAGCCTGGCTCCTTCTGTCGAGGACAGTCGGTTATGTGTAAGGAAATTTGTGCCCACCTGCTGACAGGATACTACAAGTTGCCTTCCCTTATGGGCATCATGCACAGTGTTTCCGGAAAGCACGCTCAAAGCTCGTGATCTCTGTTCAGACAGTTTCTAAACAATGCTGAGAACAAGAAACTTGTTTCTTGAGTGTGTACTTGCAGCATCAAGGGTGTCACGGTCAGGGAAACAACGCAGTGCTGCAGCCTAACTTCCCGCAGAATACCTTAGTGACTGGTGGTGGCTGCAGTGTCAGCTTCCTCATCTCGCTCTGTCACTGGAGCATTTGAGGACTCTGACATCTGAAAAAACGACCCGTCTTAGCAGAAGCTGTGTTCTCCCCTCTCAAAGCATAAACTGTACTGGGTCATCGAGTGCTGACAGCACTCAGACATGCAAGGCAGTTGTTGGTCACAGCTTGCTCAGGGGTTAAAGAAACACAAACACAACCTCTGGTTGCAATCCTTACTTCAGGCTCCACCAGGAAGCCTCCAGCAGTGACGGCTGGGAGTAATTCTGAGCGTAACAAGTTACCCTGTTTAGGTGACAGTGACAACATCTATTGCCACGATTGGTGGCACCTCTGCACACAAAGGGAAAGGTTCAGAAGCTGCCAGCAGGGGAGGAGGGAGGGGTCATGCACGTTAAATGAACGCTAGCAACGCTGACCCACAGCAGCATCGCTCTGAGCTGTCCCTTGTAATTTAGAAACAAAGCCAGCTCTAGCGGGAAGGCAGAACGTCCTCGCGCCCGTTTGCTCCAGGGCCCCTGACGCGGCAGCTGAGGCTGCAGCACGCCGAGGTGACAAACCCTGCTCTGTGTCCTCGTGGCAGGTACCCACCTGGGATGGTCAGCGTGGCGCCGGGAGGAATACCAGCGGCCATGGAGGGCATCATGCCCGGAGGCATCCCTGTGACTCACAACCTTCCCACGGTGGCACATCCTTCCCAAGCTCCATCTCCGAACCAGCCCACAAAACACGGCGACAACAGGGAACACCCCAACGAGCAATAGCAGATAATTTAAAAATCGCTCAATAAACTTGGGACCAAGAGACATTGGAAAAGAAGTTATACACGAACTAAAAGAATTTGATACGAAATTTGTAATGTTGATTTTGGACAGACGCATCATTGATGTTCCAGTGTTAACGACAAAGTGGTAACAGTCAAGACTGGGGAGAAGCCCTGACGAAGTCACCTGCTTACCCAAGCGCTGAAAACTAGGATGTGATACATTAATGATCAGCTTCGGTTATTGTGTGTTAAGTTTCCTTCATCCGTGCATCAATCACATGAATAAAAATAGATTTTCTCCCTCCGTTCCTTGGGAAGAACAGGGCTTCGGCACCTGTTTTCAAACAATTGCATTAAGCGATCCTTACCAAGTTAACATAGAAATTTAAGAGGAAACCATTATGCGGCTTCAGCCCTTTCCTTACTCTTGTTTCTAGTTCCCTCTTCTAATAGGAGGCACCGACACTGGCTTAGAAGTGGAAGAAATAAAAACTAATCCTTTTTGCAGTCCCACAGGGCCAGCACCATGTAACAGAAGTTCTCCTGCCAGGCTGGAGGCGTGGGGATGGGGAGGGCAGAGCAGGCTCCTGGCACGGCCCCTGCCCTCCCGGAGCAGGAAGAAGCAAGCTGCCCTCTCTCCTCCGCCCACCACACCGCACAAAGTAGCTGTGCGTTTGCCTGTGCCCTGCAATGATGCAAGGAAAAAAAAAAAAAAAAAAAA
>VXAV01001208.1:9881-23029 GCA_013399715.1 Alectura lathami
AATTTAAAAAAAAAAAAAAAAAAAAAAAAAAGGCATTTTGGTACTGCTGAATCTATCTGCAAAATTCTGTAAACTAACAGAAAAGTTTAATCATTTTAACAGAATAAAATTATACAAAGTAATGAGGTTTTGATTTTGCATTTTGAATCCTAATCTTTTCTTTTCAAAATCCTTCACACTTGATACAAAGAACAAGTAGATAAGTTTACCTGTTCAGAGCAAAATAAGTGTTTGGTCAATCAGTTGTCATACCCTCTGTAATTCTTAATTCCTTTTTCATTTTAACTAATGAACTGAGGAATCAATTACTCTCACAGCTTCCAATCTGCAAAGATATTCAGGTAATCTGGGGCCAGAGTCACAGACATATGAGTGTGCCTGGCGCTGCAGAGAGGTGCCTGGCAGAAACCACCACGTGCACTTTGCAGCTCTGCACTTTTCACTGGTGTGACCAGGGAGCACTGCTTGGACCTTGCTGGTGTGACCAGGGAGCACTGCATGGCTTTTGTGTAGACTCCTTTGTGGTTCTACCTACACAAGGGGCATTTCTCTCTCACCACATTCTACAGAACCACAGTGGGTGCCAAAGACAGCTCAGCCCCTTGCAGTGAGCTCACGTGCCTCAGGAAACAGACGGAGGTTTGAATTCAGAGGCTGGTTCTCCTTGCCACCCCGTGACAAGCTCTTCCAGAAGAGGTCCCCACATTCTGCAGGGGACATCACAGTCACGCCCAGGAGCTCACCTCTCAGGGCCGTGCTGACCCCAGCCTGTGGTCCCCTCTGACATGGATGCGCTGGGTGAGTGTGGGGTCCTTGCAGAGGGTGGGCTTCCTGGAAGGTAAAGTGTAAACCTGCCTGTGGGGTGCTTCAGGAGGAGGCTTGGCAAAGTAAATCCGTAATGTGGTGTTTATTCAGCAGGAAGAAACATTCCCTCTCAGATTCTGGCTCCTCTAGAAACCCCCAAAAGAGCTCAGCTTTTTATTTTTGGGGGCAGAATCTGCAGGTTGTCCAAATGCTGCTGCTGAGCTAGCTGGAGTCATCGAGAGGGAAAACCCCTCTGTCGCCTCTACCCCATGTCCCTATCCATCTTATCCTCATCCCATCCCTTGGGGCCCCTGGGGCAGGGGGCCTGGCCAGGGCCATGTCCCCCTCAGGGGATCCTGTCGGGGCTCGTTACTGCCACGGAAAGATCATCACCAACCGTGCCTTCGGTGACATCTGTGCCGGCGCGTCTTCTCAGTCCTCTAAATGAAGCTGTAAAGGGATGAGGGACGAGGAGGAGATTGCCTCCAGCCTCTGCTCCCTGCCTCTTCCCCAGCGGGCATGATGGATGGCAGGAGCGCGGAGCGGAGGCTGAGTCAGCTCCCAGGTGACCTTCGCCAAATCCCTCCCGGCCCCCGGTCCCCTGGCTGCTGCACGGGGCTGCTGCGCCTGGGCAGATTGATGGCAGCTCACGCTCAATTTCTCTGATGCACTTTTGCTGAGAGACACTCGTACATCTTCCCCATGTCGTCTCTCCATATCTGAGGTCAGGCTTTCAACAGGCAAGAAATGTTCCAAAATAAATCACCGCCATCCCTCACACGGGCTCTGCCAGATACAGGGGAGTGGGGTGAGGGGGAGAGGGAGGCAAATGGGTTGTCCACCATGAGGGTGGACAAGTCCATAGGGGTGGGTAAGCCCATAGCAGGCAGCCAAGCTGCTCTTCCGCGAGGATTTCTGCAGGGTGCAAAGGGAACTGGTTCTCTCCCTGCACTTCTTGCACTGCTGTCCAGCATTGCCCAGCTGGGGACACCCTGGTTCTGCACACCTGTGCGTGCACCACTTGTACCAAAAGGCAGGTGGGGTGCACCAATCAGCACATCCTTCCCTGCGGCAGGAGGAACAGCTGTCCCCAAAACATGTCCTCCAGGGAGGCCAGGAGCAACGCTCTCAGAGGGGCTCAGCTGGGATTTGCCCCTACCTCTTTTCACATCTCAGGACTGGATCTGCCCATGCCCAGGAGGTCTGGTTTGCGGAACAATTGGTGCTTTGGGGTTTTTTGGTCCTAGTACCCAGTGCTGGAGCAGTGCTGGAGGGTTGTAGGGAGACCCCCCCTGCCTGGCGGACAGCAGCACCTCCAGGAACAGAGGGAGAGGATAAGACCCTCACAGCAGTGGGTCAGGTCCTGTCAGGGCATTTTGCTGCCACTCTGAGCCCCAGATGTGCTTGGCAGGTTGCAGACAGACAGACAGACAGATCTCGCCCTGCAGTTCCATCCTCTCACCTCGCTGCCTTGCTCATGCATGGGGCCAGGCAGGGAGTCAAGGAGCTTTAAGGAAATGCAAAAA
Organism: Alectura lathami; assembly: GCA_013399715.1. NCBI lineage: Eukaryota > Metazoa > Chordata > Aves > Galliformes > Megapodiidae > Alectura > Alectura lathami. The sequence continues at coordinate 12,212 of VXAV01001208.1, forward strand.
ATGTTTCTGTGCTTTCCCTGCACTGCAGTTCTATTCTCTTCCACTTTATTATTACTGAGAAATGCAAAAAAAAAAAAATAAAATGGTCTTTGCTTTGCTCCAGGACCCACGAGAGAGCCTGAAAACTGTGTGGCTGTAGTCAGCTGAGCACACCCAGCTCGTGCTCCAGCGCTGCTGGGGCTGGGTGTCCTTAGCTGCCCTGGTCCTAATATTTAATCTCTTCTCCATCATCCTGGGAAGTGTGATGGTAGAGGGAAAGGTGCCATTACTCTGTGTTTAAAAGCTGTCTTTAGATCCCAAATGTTCCAAGAGAATGCATCACAGAACTCATCTGTCAGATGAGGAAACCGAGGCACGTGGAGGACAGGAGCTTTCTTGGGTGTTCCCTGCTGCTGGAGCCCGCGGGGATGCTGGTTGCACAGCCCTGGCTCAGGGGATGCTGTGTCCCACAGTGGAGTTACTCTGGCATTTCCCACAGGTTCCCACCTTCCTGGGAACTTGATGTTCCCCTTCTGCTGAAAGCTCAGCCCCTGGACACTGGGAGAAGGGGCTTTTCTTTAGTGAGAAGCCACGCTCTGGTCCTTCTGACAGTGGACAGCTGAATTGGAAACAGAGAAGGACATTGTGCCAAGGAGTCTGAACTGAAAAATAAAAGTCAGCCTTGGGCTTTGCAAGCTCCATCATTTTTCCAGTTACCTCAAGGCTGCGGCTGGGTGGGTTTTCACAGCTTCGCTGTGTGGCCCAGGCCACGTGGGGCTTCTGAAATGGTTGAGAAGTGCTAAACCTGATTTGACTGCAACTTGGACATTTCACAGTTTGCAGTGCAACAACTTACTCATGCACAGAAACAATCACGAGGGGAATCAGGCTCCCTGTGGGTCTGTGCTGCACTGGAGATATGCAGTCCCAGATGCATTTCTGCAAGACACAAGTGACAATTGCGGGTCATGCAGGCTTGAGCTCTGATGGCTCAGACCAGAATGATGCTACTTTTGGCATTCTCTGCTCGGATCACCAGACACCATCGAATCAATGCCTGATTTTCTCCAGTGCATTCTTTGTTGTTTGTATCACACCAAGAGCAACGCGACCCTTACAGCACTGTAGGTGCTGGGTCCTGAATCATCCTCTGAGCTCCAGTGGTTGAACAGACCAGATCTCCACAATGAGAGCATGGACACACAGCTCAGCTGTAGATGCCCCCTCATGTCCGGGTATGTGTGCAGAACTGGCAAGGGTGGTGTTGGGGGAAATTGTCCTCAGAAGCCCAAGTGAATGCACAGGATTTCTCTTGTAATATTTTGGAATTCAAATTCGTTTCTGGAATCCAAACAAAGCAAGAGTTGGAGGGGAGTAAGAGGCTGTCAGGGAAGCAGAAGTCAGCACAAACCTGAGGAGAGATCAGTGCAAGACTCATGTTTGTACGCAGAGCTCCTTGGAGGAGGAAGAAAGGCCCCTTGGGAGGAGGGATCCTCCCTTGGTGCTCTTCAAAATCATCTCTTCAGGACAGTGACTGTATCCTCACCCAGAGCTGCAGGTTTTTCCTCCATCTCTTCAGGACAGTGATTGTATCCTCACCCAGAGCTGCAGGTTTTTCCTCTTTGCTGGTCACTGCAGGCTCCAGTGCAGCCCTTGGAGCCGCCCAAGCCCAGCAAGTCCTCCCCTTGGCAGCACCAGTCAGTGGAGCTTGTTATCATCTCCCAAGCAGAGCTGGGGAGGTGCCACGGGGTAGGATGGCTTCTCAGGCAAGATGAAGCATTGCCCTGAGGTGCTTCACTGCAAGGAGTCAGCGGGGAGAGACTTGGTGAGCTTTTCCCAGGGGGAAGCACTGAAGGTCTCCTTCAGGGCTCTGGGCAGAGCTGCACAGGAGCAGAAGCACCCCGCTGGCTGCGTGACCGTCTGTCTGCTGAGGCTTTGTGTCAGTAGAAGAGGTTGGGCTGGAAGGAGGCTGCTTCAAGTTCTTACCTTTGCTTTGCCAGTGATTAAACATTGTATTTTCCCATCTGTAAAACAGAAGAAAATAATAATAATAATAATTAAAAAAAATTCCTCCCTTCCCTCCTGGAGGCTTCTTGAGGATTCATTCCTTTACGTCAGAGTAAAAGTGTGCAAAGTGCTGTGTGGCTGGAGAGCCCAGCCTGCCTGCGGGCACTCCGACCCCAGCACACCTGGGCAGGCTGCTTGGGACGCTTCAGTCCCCTCCCGGTGGCACGACGGGGACACACCAGGCACAGCACGGAGGTGTTCTGTGGTCAGGGTGAGGAGGAGGGATGGCACAGACCCTGCTCAAATCGCGGGGCATTCCTATTGCTTCTAAGCAGGAGCAGGTTGGGGCTGGGGAAGCATCTCCCACACCCTCCAAATGGTTTGGATGCGAGTGAGTGTGATGACTGGCACAAAGCTCATCTCCAGTGTCTTCTTTTAAGGGGACCGTTCCAGAACACCCCGAAGCCCTGGTGCTATTTCACCGCTCCCACCCACCAGCGCTGCGGTGCCGGGGGTGCACAACTCCCAAAGGAGCTGCAAGCAGGGCACGTATGTCTGCCGGGACAGAGTTCGGCTGGGACAGCGGGGCTGGGGAGGAGCTGCCGGCTGCTTTTCCCAGGCAGCTCCAGTCCCAGGAGCCGCATGTGCTCCTTGCGCAAACCCAGCACCAGCCCGGCACGTCAACGGGCAGCCACCACCCTCTGCTGGGTGGACGCGGACCCGTGCAGGACGTGCCCGGTGCCAGCGCATTCCCTGTCCCAATGTCCTGGGCAAGCAGAGCTGGACCTGAGCACTGGGATCCTGAGCATCCACTGGGAAAACTCCCGTCTCCCTCCCGCCCACTGCCTTCCTCGACGGCATCCCCGCAGCAGATGTGACAAACACACCGCCTGCGCAATCCCTCTGCATCCCCCCGAGCCCGGGCTCTGCCTGCTGAGACCCAGCCACAGCCCATTAGGCAATTCAGGGCCGGGAACACGCTTCGCTCCCCACCGGCTGCTGGAGACAGCGGCCACCCCCGGCCCCCTCCTGCGCCTGCCGAGGGGACCGTGGCTCTGGATCACTGCTGGCTGCTTAGCGCTGCGCTGCCCGGTCGATGTCCCGCGGGTCACCTGGGGGAGGAGGGGACCAGCCACCACGCAGGGGCTGCCTGCATGCAAAGGAGAACAGGTTCCTGCTGAGCAAGGTGGGAATGAAAATTAATGAAATGCGTGCAGGAGCCCCTCCACGCTGCCCCAGTTTCCCAGTCTACGGCTGCCCGGGTGGGCACGAGGCGCCAGGCACCCCGGAGCCAGATCCCATCCTCCCAAATTTCCACCCGTCGGAGGAGGGTTTTGAAGTTGGTTCAGAGAGACGCTGTGTCTCAGACCTTCTCTCAGGGCCTTATTAAAATGCAGACTGCAAATTCAGATACTGTAAACAAGGTCACTGGAGAATGAAGATCAACAGAGTGCAAGCACAAGGAATGCAGAGCATTAATATTCTGATGTGTGAGCCCGTCCTAAATATTTTATCAGGCTAAGCTTTTTTGTATTGAGGCATCCTTCCCCTGCTCTTCCTCCTCCTCTTCTGCCTGCTTCACGTCCTTTTCTCTCGCGTTCACAAAAAGCACTTTGTATTTCGGCTGAGGCTTGAAATGTATGCAAACCTTCCGCTCCCCCTCCAACAAAACCCTCGCCCTCTTCCAAGCAGAGGGGGAGAGATTTCCTAACGGGATTTCTTTTGTTTCTGTCAACGTCTCACTTAGGCAGCGGGCTCTGAGAAGGAGCCGACCTATTGAATGCTGTCGGCGTCTCATCGCCCGCACCCCCCCGCAGAATTGCGGGGATTCCCTCCCACCCCCAGCGGCTCTGCAAAGCGTCCGGCATCCTGGACGCGTGCGCGGAGCTCCGGGAAAGCAGGGCGTCCCGTTGGGTGCTGCTGGGGTGCCTCCCAGGGTGGGTGGTTTTGGCTGGGGAGGTGGCGTTGAGATGCTTGGTCTGGTTTCAGAGCAGCCACCGTAGATAGGGTCGTTGGAGTCTGCCCTGAGCTGAGAACGGCTGAAAATGTTGTAGTTAGCAAGAAAGGAGGGGGAAATCCAGTCCAGCCTTAGCTGGCACTGAGACGCTGCTTCCTGGTGCTGAGAACACATCCCACAACCTAACCATGAGATTTGATTTTCAAGATGCTCTTTAGCGCAGCCACAAATGTATCACACAGGCCTGAAAGAAGCCTTTATAATTCCAAAAAGGTCGGGTTTCTTTTTCCATTCTCCCTTTATTTTGAGGCCATCAAATCCTGAAAGGGCCTGTGTGATTAGAAATCCTCAATTGGTAGTTTATTTTTCTTTTTCATTGGGTGCCAAAGAGGGAAATTTGGATGTTGCTATCAAGCCCTATTTCCTGGAGCCTTTGCACAGGACGGCAATCAGTGTTGGGGAGAGGACCCACCCTGCAGCCACCCCAGGCAGCCCTGGCCCAGGCGTGGTGTTTGCAGGATGCGGCCGTTCATACAGCACCCGGGGCTTCAGGGAAACACTTGCTGATCCTCAAATTTCCGAGATCTGAGGACTTATCCACATCACCAACCTCAGATAGCATGCTGTCCTCCATGCTGACTGCCACCCCTAGATTTGTCTCTCCTGACAAACTACACATCCAATTAACAATGATACTCAGCAATGGTGTGGCCCACCACACATCTCAAGTAATAAGTAGCAGAGTGTTGAAATGAACAGTTTGGGAATAGTCAGTTGAATGGGAATTATTCATGCAAACTGTATTGCAGACTCTTACAAATACCAAATGCACTCCAGAAAATGAGGGCATTTATGTAATGACATCTCATTAAAAAAATAATCATGAGAAATTGATTATTAATAAAATATTGAGAGATAATTAACATTTTTTTTTTCTCAGCAGAAGGTTCCAGAAAAGGGGCCACTTCTCCTTTTCAACTTCAACTCTGGCTTCTAAAGGACTTGAAAGAGAATCATGTGCATTAACCAGAGAAATCTGGCCTAAAATGAACATTTAAATGCATCATGAATTAATGGGTGAGCTTTTTAGTAGGTGAAATGTTGGAGTCTATACAAATTGACATTTTTTGATCATAAATAATAGTCTGGATCTGCAACTGCTGTATAATTGTCAGCTCTTGGATCTGCAACCATTTTGCACTTGTGCAGAGTGGATTCACTTTTTGTTGAATTTTTACTGTAAAGCTCACAATGACCTCTGTTCTGTCCAGCTCTGAGCAGCACAACAGCAGCAAGGATCAGATGTGCCCATGCTGCAGCCAGCGTTTGGCCCCTTCCTTGCTGGGGATTTTGCTCTCCCCACACTGAGCACTCATCCCCCAGCTGCTGAGCATTGGAGGCAGCAGAGGAGAGCTCCTGCGTGGCTCCGGACAGACAGGGAGGAAATGAAGGAGGAAAATCTCTCTATGTCACACATGCTATCTCAGCAGCACAAGCTGCAGCTAGGACGAGCTGGCATCCCTCCCCCTGCCTTCTGTTGGATGCCCAGCCCTGTCTCCATGGCCAGGGAGATGCTTCACCCAGGGTGCTGTGCCCTCAGCTGCCGGGAAGGGCAGCGTGGCTGGGCTGTGTCCTGGGCTGCAGGGTTTTGTGGTGCAGCTGCAGGTACAGCCCAAACCCAGGGGCTTCCCAGCAGCAGGGGCAAAGGATGGAGAGGGATATGTGAATCCACAGGTGGACACAGCTCCCTAACGTCTGGAGACCAGACATAAACGCAGGTGAGACCATCACTCCACAGCACGAGGCTGCTGGAACTTTGGAGCACACCTTGGCTTGTGCCTTGCATTCACAGAGTCCCAGACCCCCTGAACCAAAGCAAGGGAAAAGCAAAACGTGGGGTGCAAGCTGCTGCAAACGGCCCAGTAGTTTGTCCTCACAGGTTGTGTCTGCAGCCATGCAGGTGCCTCCAGGCTGGCTCAGTGTGGCTGCAGCTGGGGATCTTGGCAGCACTTGGACACGGGGAAAACCCTGACGTGTTTCCACTCACTTCTTGGCACCGCTCGCTGGAAAGGCCCGAGCACGTCTGCTCGCCCTCACTGCCTGCACTACAGCCCTCCAGCCCAGCCAGGGGACCCCAGGGAATGAAGACATTTATACTGCACATCGACTGGCCTGTGCTTTCTTCCCTTTTGAAATACAGCAGCTTATTGATTTATATTTAAAAGGGATGAATGCAGCATATATCAGTATATTAGACACACTCCACACAAACAGAAAGGGCACCCCTGCCTTCCTGCTCCAGCAATCCATCACAGGCAGAGCTCTCCTGGGGCAACAAGTGAGCAGCTGGGGGAGAGGGGATTTCTCCCTGGTGCAGTTCCTCAGTAAATTCCCCAGGACGGAAGAGAAATGGTGTGGAAGCAGCATCTCTGAACCCTCCTGTACCATCATCCTCTGCAAATAGTTTCCCCCCAGCCTCTGCAACAGAGAGCAGTGCTGTCAAGGTGTGGGGAAACTGAGGCACACAAAGGCAATTTGCTTCAGATCACACTGCAGGTGTGGATAGAAGCAAAGGGTTGAACTCGGGTCTCCTAGGTATTACAGCAGTGGCCTGGCTGCCAAACAGCTCCACTCCAAGGGATCCTTATGTGGGCTGCAAGCTGCTGCTGCAAACCACCCAGCACAGCAGACACAGGTGCTGGGCAGGCCCAGACTGCCTTTGGTGACCAGGTGCACAACCCCCCCCCCACCCATTGTGGATGGGCTGGTGCGGGGCACACACAGCCCCTGGGTGCCCAGCACTGGGGCTGATGGGGATGGGGGAGCAAAGCTGTGCCCCAGGGGTTACATCCATGCTGCAGCCCTCAGCTGTTCGGGGCTTTGCACAGCTTCCTTGTGGCTGGTGTTACAGAGTCAGTGAAGAGAAAGGGAAGGAGGAGGTTTACCCTCCCCAGCCGACCACACTGGGAAGGACAGGAGCCCTGCCAGAAGGCAGCTCTTCATCTCCTAGGGCTGACATGAAAGCAAGCAAAGCCCTGAGGAACTTGAGTGCCAGAGGCAAAGGGAACTTCCTTACCCCGCTGACAGCAAGAACTCGTCCTGGTAGCACCACATGCAAAAATCCTCCCCCCTTCCCTTTGCTGCAGGAGGCACAGCACTACAGGCACCCTCCCTCTCGCTGTCAGCCAGCCTGCGGCTTGGGGAGCAGGGCTGCAGAACCCCTCGGATCATTTGGAGAGAGGGAGGCAGGGATTTCAGGCACCCAAGTGAAAATCACAGCATCTCTTCTGACTTATGAGTGTTTCTGTTGGCTCTTGGTTGTGCTGAGTTTCCATTAGCAGCACGAGTGGACTGGTTCATCTATCACGTTCGCCAGCCAGAGAAATGACATCGGGGCAATACAAATATGTGCTGGCACATTAGCATTCGGGGTAGATAAGGGCAGTGGTGATCCACTGAGAGGGCAGCTGAGTGCACGAGATAGAAGGGAAGAGGCGTAGACACACCGTGCTTACCAAGTGCTTGATATCTGAGTCAAATCCAGGCTGCTGTCTTCACACAGGGGAGCACGCCTTTGATATAATACCCCCTGAGATATGATATACACCTGTGATTACCCTGACTCACAATTCCATGTCCCTGTGCTGCCCTGAGCCAGCTCTGTGAGCTGCAGCACTATTTATCTGGCAATAAATGACCTTCTGTCTGCAGAAAGAGGGCTTCAGCTGGGGAAGTAACGGGCGTTTCGCCTCAGCTGGAGATGTGCCCTGAGGTGAAATCTGACTGGGAAGGTGCACTGAAGTGAGATAGCCCCTTGACCTGCTTACCAAAGTGGCCAGCCAAGGGCAGCCTGGGGAAGGGGAGCTGCCAGCAAGCAGGATCACATGGGGCAGAGAATTAGGGCTTTCCCTCCAGGACTGCCCTTCCACGTGGCCAATCCATTTGGAAGAAGAGCAGATCCATGCCTAGGGAGTTTAAAAGGAATCGTCCCCTCCACATGTTGCTGTTCCTGATGGCCACCCTCCTGCCCCAAGCCATGCCTGTCCTGCTCACTCCTCTCTTGCACTGGAGGGACAGATCCTGCACTCCCTAATGCGTCTTGCAGTGAGAACTCTGCACAAGGGCTGCAAACCACCCCAGCAACGAGCTGCCAACATCCTGGCCATGGGTGCTTGCTTCTCCCTACTCAATGGCTTGGACATCACTTCTGGGGATGGAAGGGTCAATAAATTGTGTGCGATGGGGCATGGAGCAAAGGCAGGGTAAAACTTGTCTCCGCCAACGTGATCCATCTCAAAGTGGAGCAGCAAATCGAAGAAGGAGTGCAAAGTTCCTCATTGACAGGGAAGGAGTGTGCCAGCCCTGCCAGCCAGGTCTCGGAGACTTGGTCCCATCAGGGCACAGCAGAGGCAACGGGTGGCTGCCTGCTGCAGGGACAGCTGACGTCTAGCCCTCAGCTGCACGGAGTTTGTGATAGTCCAGCCTGCGCGCGAGGAGTGTCAGCAGCAACTCCATCTATAACAGGCTTCGGGATCCGTCAGTGGCAGGGTGCTGCAGGGAAAGCAGGCGCAGAAATATTATCGTTAGCATCATTATGATCATCAGCAGCACTCCCTGCAGCTGGCAGCGGCTGCACAGCAAAGCCATCCAGAACTGCTCTGGTGGCATTTTCCGCCACCCACCCCAACTCCCTATTGCTTTGACGAGACAGAAATCGCCCCCAAGAACATCTCTCTGTTCCGAATGTTGATTTCTCGTTAGTTAATTAAATGCTTTTACTTCAAGTCATCAGCTTTCTGCACTTTCAGTGCAAAAAGGCAGTCCTTTTAATTTTTTTTTTTTTTTTTTTTTTTTTTTTTTAACCTTTTCNTTTTTTTTTTTAATACAGAGGGGATAAAATTACATTTCTTCCGTATTTCTCAGGGAAGTTTTAAGCAGGTCCACAACCACAAAGATAATCACCTGTTTCCACCACACCCACTGCCACGCTGTGGGAGAAGAGACAGCATTGTCCCCGAAATCCCGCTCGCCACCACTCCTGGTGCCACCATCTCCATTATGGGCATCAAGGGTGATAATTACCTCACCTGGCATGGGGAGGGTTAATTAGCCAGTGGCTGTTCAGTGCTGTGAATAAGTGAAATGCTGTCTGGGCGCAGAGCATTATGATTAATAATATCCTGCCTGCTAAAGCAAAGTGCTTAGAAGGATTCAAAGAGGATTATTCATTTATATGAATACAGAGGATATCTACAGTTACATTAAATGGGATAAAAATCTGCAGGGGACCTAAACCCTCACGCTTCAGGACATAAACCAGCCATTAGCTGCCTGGGCTGGGAGGGAAGCTCTCTCCAAACACTTTAGCATCGTGTCACAGTGCTCAGCGGGAGACCCTCATCTTACTCGGGAGCATCCAGGACCAGCTCCTCAGCCCGGCCTTGAAGAGCCAATGGCCAAGCTGGAGCTGTCGGGCAGGTCACAGCTTCCAGCGCTGCTTCACTGCTGTATTTTCTGTCTGCTGTGCTCGTGCTAGCCCGTGCAGCCACCACTCCCTGGATGCATCACAGAGAGCTCTCAGCTGCTGCTTTGCTCCACGGCTAGGGACCAATGCGGCACAGAGAAAAGACGCTGCTTTCCCTGCCCCATCCTCCTCTGTTAAAGGTGATTTAGAGGGGAAAAAGGGAATCTGGGCAGTGCTCATCTCGCTGGGGCATGAGCTAAGCAGAGCTCTCCATCACAGCCTGTGGGACAAGTCTTCTGCCTCCTGGGCACCGGTGTCTTGGGTCAGAGTTCGGCTCTGGCTCGCAGGACTGCGAGGACATCAGCCAGAAACCAAGGTGGAAAGAGCTGGGGGCTGAGGAGAGCTGTGACAACTCAAGCAGCTCTGCTGGAAGGTGCCAGCAGGCTGGAGGTATGCAGATTACCCCAAAACACTGATCCTTGCAGTGTGTAGTCACTCAAAACACTCCCCACATGCAAATTTCTTTATTTTGTTCTTCAGTCAGGAACATATTGAGCAGAAGCTCGAGTTTTTCTCCCACCTTCAGAAGCTGATCTGCTATGCTTTGCTGAGGAGCAGTCAGTATTTCTTTGCTCTTCTTTCTTTTTTTTTTTTTTTTTTTGGGAAAAAAAACTGCTGAAGGTGCAAATGGCAGAATAATGCAAGAATTGATGTTTTTGTGGTGTTCTTGGTCACAGTGGTAAGAAAATATTCCAGATACAATCTTGGAGCGTGCTGAGAAGTTAAGAATTGCACGAAATTAAACTCAGGAAATGCAGAAAATCATAATGCAGGAAATTAAAAGGCAGTAAATTCAAAACCCATACAAGTTTTTATACAGTGTGTGGTTAATCCATGGAGCTTATTGCCACAAGATATTAAAAGAGGTTGGATGTGCCTACGAACACCATCATCTGCAGCCACCACAGGCACAGTAAGCATTAAGCACTATAACCCTCTTTCTGCACAGCATGGGCTGACCGCTCTGCTGTTGAGGTTAGCAAAGAGCTTCTCGGGGAGGAATGAGAGGGCAGTGCCAGCTGACCATGGTGAGAACCAATGAAACCCATCACCTTCACCTCTAGATGTGGTTCCCCATGTCCCTGCTGGGGATCCTGGAGAGATGTTCTGTGCGTGCCCCCTCCCCGTTTGCCTGGAGGAACTGAGTGTGTCTGGAGGACCCTGGACAAAGAATAGAATCATAGAATTGTTTGGGTTGGAAGGGACCCCTAAAGGCCATCCAGCCCCATTCCCTGCAGGGCACAGGGACACCTACAGCTGGGTCGGGGTGCTCAGAGCCCATCCAGCCTGACCCTGAATGTCCCTAGGTAGGGGCAGCCACCACCTCTCTGGGCAGCCTGTGCCAGTGCCT
>VXAV01001209.1:0-91131 GCA_013399715.1 Alectura lathami
AAAAAAAAAAAAATACCTTGGTGCACTGCAGATGCTCTGCAAGGGAGAGCTGTGCCCGGGGGAATATGGGCTGAGTGCTCCCAGCTGGGCCATCTCCTGACACTGATCAGCACAGGTGCTATGAAAGTCATAGGTCCACCTTGGTTTGCAACTGCCCAAAATGAGGCTGCATTCAGTAGAACTGGAGAAAAATACACATACCAGCTGATTTTCAGCTATTAAGCAGGCTGTCCTCTGTGAGCACTGAGAGGTGAAGACATGGGCAGGTCAGCCCTGCCCTGCTCTCCCAACACATCCAGGATGCAGCCTGCAGACACCCCGTGATGTGTGATATTTACCTTGCTTCACCTTGATGCCGTTTCTTATTATGCCACAGCTTCTCCCAGTGCTATAGCTGGGACACTGAATAAAATTTCCTTGTGTAGGTTAAAAACATGCAAAAGGAAATACTTTTTCATGCCACATGTGAATAAATGGTGGAACTCATTGTTGCAAGATGTTGTGGAGACAGAATATCAACGTACAGAAAGTGATGGGACAACAAGGCAGAGAAAAGTCCATCAAGGCAATTAAGCCAAAGAGACACACAGCAGTGCAGGAGGGCCCCACCCTGCTGCCTGCAGTAGGAAAACCACAGAGGCTTGCTGCCCTCATGCTCTGTTCCTCAAATATCTGCAAGTGAATGTGTCAGAACTGCTGTCTCTGCAACACTGGACCTCACTCCCACCTGCCCACCCTGACGTTCCCCAAACCATGCACAGAGCGGGGCCATACCTGAATGTCATCTGGAACACCTGGCCCTGGTTGACGTGCTGGCTCCTGTTGTTGTAGCCGTGCAGCATCTCCCCAAAGAGCGTGTCGTTGAACTTGGCATCTGACTTCAGGCACTTGGGGCCCTCGCAGATGTCGGACAGCATGAGGCAGGACTTGCCGTCAGGGGCCAGCTTGTACTCCTCCACGCACCTGCAGGGCCACGAGCCACGTCAGAGGCACCCTGAGCATACCCCTGACCCTGACCCTAATCCTGACCCTAACCCCAGCCCCTGGGAATTGCCCCATGCCTCAGAGCAGGGCTGAGCCCACTGCACATCGTCCACTTCTTCCTGCAGACCCCCAGTGGCCTCTGATGCTGTTACACTGCGGGCACTGATGTTCCCCCAGGCAAGAGCAAAGCCAAATCTGGAGTTGCTTCCTCTTTCTCCTCACATCAGTGCCCCCCTGCAAGGATGCAGCTCCGGCACGGCTGCTCCTTTGTTCCTTGCTCCCGCTTTCAAGCACTTTGTGGTAAGACAGGTGCTTATCTTCCACACACAGCGAGGGAAACTGAGGCAGGCAGCAGGGACGCGATTCAACTACAGACACCACAGAGATCAGTGGCACCTTCTGCGTGTGCTTGTGCTGCTCCCCTCCTTCTCCCTCCATTCCCTTGGCATTGCAGCTCCCAGCTGACGAGGAAACAGCCATTTCCCTTCCTCCCCACTTTGCTCACATCAGTCCCATGCTTGCTCCCCTCTGCCATTCCCCCACGTTCTTCTGCTGCAAGTGAAGCTCCCACCCATCTGTCGCACTCCTCCCTGCTCCCCCAGCACGGCTCTGCCTTCAGCAGGGATTATACAAAAACAAGGGAAAATGTCTCTGTCCCTGGGGACGGGTGACTGAAATCCCAGCTCTGCCACTGATGCCTGCTGTGGGCTCAGATGGAGATGACGTCTCGTCCCCAGGCTCCCCGACCCCGCAGAGGTTGCTGGTGCCCATATGGCTTTCCAGCCCCCTCGCAGGCACGGCGGAGGCAGCGTGCTCTCTCTCTATGACTCAGCCACTCTGTACTGCTAAACAATAATACAACAGAAGAAACAATAAAGGGGGGAGAAAAAACGAGCAGCTTTCTGACACAGCTCATCTCCTCCCCTGGGAGCTCTGTGGTGCACCCAAGGCACAGAGCTGCACACCTTCCCATTCCTCCCCATGCTTCGTACAACTCTCTCATGTGAAACTCCTTCCCACAAGGGCTCCTTTTGCCCTCTTTCACCCTAATCCTTCCCACAATGACACCCAGGAGGCTCCTGAGAGGTGCGGGACAGTGTGGGTGATGGATAGTGGCTTCTGCAGCTGTGCAGCAGGAAGGCTGACAATCACTGTGCTGCTTTTAGAGCATCCTGCAGCCAGGGAGATTTTCCTCAGAGAAAATGTTAAATTCTGTAGGATTATAGGATCCTGGCCAAAATCAGGGATGAAACTCTATTTTAAGAGAGTCACAAGAGGGGGAAAAAAAAAAAGCAGTTTTTTTAAAAAAAAGTGAGTCCTCCACCTTCCCCCTCCAACACGCAATGTACAATTTTTGGGTACGTTCGTGGTGATTCACAGCTCAAACCACACCGTCATGGGCCCCGCGGGGGAGACAAGCAGGGTGCATCTGCTCACCCTGCTTCTTGCACTCGTGTTCGCTTTTGCTCGCAGGCAAAGTAGGTGTCTGCTTGAAGTCAGCTCCACAAAGAGCCTTTCTGCTGGGCACCTGGCTCCGTTGTGCGATCTCATGGCTTGGGGACACATGGCACAGGAGGAGGGCTGGTGGCGATGGGGAAGGGACCAGGTTATTTAGCTGCAAAGGGGAGAAATGGGAGCGTGGCAGGGGACTCACCCGCAGAACATGAAGATGGTGCTGGATGAGGGGTCGTGGGGCAGAGGGAGGGTCTGCTGCAGGCAGAGCTGCTCACAGCCACCGTTGAAGCCATCTGAGCAGTCGATGCCTTTGGAGTAGTCATAGCAGCCGGTGCCATCCTTCATGGGCCGGAGGTCCTCGGGGCACTGCAGTGAGAGGGGGGACACGGAGAGGTCACCTCTGGGTCTCCATGCGCCCTGAGGCCACAGTCAGAAGGGTCTGAGTGCCGCCCTGCTGAGCCCTGCCAGCAGTGAGAGGAGACAGGGTGGTCCCCAGTGAGATGGACAGGGCACCTCGCAGCCCTGCATCGTCCCATGGGAAGGATCGAGTCCCATCCCCAATACGGAGAAGGACAAAACCCTTGCAGCAGCAAAATTACAGAGTTTGCATTGCCTCTGTCTTGCTCAAGATGCAGCCTTGAGCCTGCTTGGGGCTAAGCATGCTGACCTGCTGTGCAGTGTGCTGGAGAAACTCACTAACTCTAAGATGCAAAGGACCCCTGTGCAACCCAAAAAGCAATCTCAACGCCTGGGAATGGCAGTGGCTGACACCTCCCTAGCAGCAAACGTGGCCTCAGCATCCAAAATAGTCTTGTTGCCTCTCGTGCAGTTGTGGCATGGTCCACGGTGAAGGCCCAGGAAGGACAGGACCACAGCCCCGACTACTTGGAACGCTTTTCAGCAGTCGAGGGAAGAGTGCTGATTCACACAAGCAGGGATCTGGCTCTGGGCTTTAATTTCAGTTCCCCAGCTGGCTTTCCTTGTCCCAAAAGATAAAAGCCAGCAGGCAGCAAATGCCATCAATAAATTGTCACCCAGATTAAAGCATACTTCTGTTCTGCTCCCGTTATTTATCCCTTTTCACCCAACATGCGTGCGCACAAACAACAACAAAAAGGCCAGTCCTTGAAAAAAGAAATAAATCTTGCCGAGGAGCAGCTCGCAATTAAAAATGCATTATGGAATTTCTTGAAGATGAGTTAGACCGGAGCTTGTACAGGTAGTGATGAAGGCAGGTTATAAATGGTCTCTGTCAAGCAGAAGAAAGGTTATAAAACTGCTATACTTCGTGCTCAAAAAAGAAAATCAATTTTCCATGTGAGCAAAATGCTGTACATATTAATAAAAGTTCAGGAGCCCCTGGACCCTGTGTCTGCTCTCATGTGCAGGGTCCCAGTGGCTGCCAAGCCTGGCTCATGGCTGCTGAACAGCAAAATGCTTGTATGGGTCGTGGGAAAAGTGCTTCAGGGAGGCCTGCCCAGCTGGGGGAAGGAGAAGCTCCTGACCCCTCCTAACGCCCACATTGCTCCCACCGTGCCCCTGCCTTCCCCTGTGGAAGCACTAGGGCTGCTGCTGCTGTGCAGCACTAGTGATGCCTGACAGCCCCGTGCCCCCAGCTCTGGGGCTCACTGGGCTCAGCACCTTGCTCACCAGCATTGGGTAAGGCAAAATGCAGAGCATGAGGCTTTTCTAGCCCAAGGAAGCTGGCAGTGAAGGGCATGGGAACATGGCACTGACATCTCTGCAAGGCGAACGGGGCCCTGGCACCAGTAGCTCTGGCACCAGCAGCCGTGCTGGGCATGCAGCAGTCGAAGAGACAGGAGCAGAAAGCTGTCTGGCTGCATATATAGAATAAATATGAAGGAGGAGAGGATACTTAGAACAATCTGTGCTTTACACCGCTGAGCTGCCTGGGAAATAGCATCGGGATAAGTGTGTTTGCAGCTCCATGTACATCATACTTATCTGCTGCAGTCTCCTCCTTGTGTGCAGGCCCCGGGGTACAATAAGAGCTGTGCAAACCAGCAGGGACGTGTCTCCCTGAGGACATGTTGCAGCTATGTCCCTGCTCCCAGGTGTGGTGTGTCCCAGCTGTGCTCTGCCCAAGTCCCCCTGCGCTTCTGGGGATACCCTGAAGGATGCTGGAGGGAGCCGATGGGAGCCGGAGTCAGGAGGAGCTACAGGACCACAGGCAGGGGATCCTGAGCTGACTTCTGGGACGCTCGCATGGCACTGGTGCATGTGCTGAGCTCAGCACCTTGCCTAGCCTACAGATGATGGCACTTCCCCTGGGACTGGGTTAGTGGGTCACTCAGGGCCCTCCCTGCCTCACCCTGCTCTGCTGCAGGTGACCCCTTGGGATATCCCTCCAGTTTGGCTTTTAATCACCTGGAAGAGCGCTCCGCTCCTGTTTGTAATTACCTATCCTAATATGCATTATCGATGGCACGCAAACAGCTCAGCATGAAACGTGTAAAGGAAAGCACCCCCGCACCCATCCGGTCCCAGCTCTCCAGCCAGCTGCAGTGCTGCTAACGGAGCTCCCTGGGGACAGAAAGCTGCACAGCCCATGCAGGTATGGGAGCTGCCCTTGCCTGGGGGGGCACAGGGGATGCACTCCTCTCTGGAGACAAGAAAATGGGGGCAGTGAGCAAAACAAATGGCCACAAGGCAGGGGAGGCCAGCCCCAGGGTTAGACGTTTTTTTTTCTACAGGATTGGCAGTTCTATCAGGAAAGTGGGGATGCACAGGTGGATGGAGAGGAGCCAGCACAAAGAAACTTCATTGCAGATCTCCCTGTCCATGGAGAAGAGGATTTGTAATGAGGGTGTCCAATGGACAGGTCACAGAAAAAGCTAAAGGCCACCTGCATGTCTCTGTGCTCTTGTCCACAGGCAGAGAAAGTCAGGAACTACCCAAAAAAAGCCACTTGTGCCAGGCTGGCCTCCACGGCTGTGCTCCCAGGCGGACTTACAAAAACAGCACTTGCTCTGTGTTTTCTGGGCTTTTATAAAGGACCATATCTATTATTGCTGACATTGATTTGTCTGGCTTGAACAGCAGAGAACCAATAATTACTGAGAGTTTTAATCAATCCCACATCAATTCAGCTGCAGTTCAATTTGTGATCTGCCTTGGCAATGACACAGGATGGGGGGCTGCGTCTGAAAATGATTAGAAAATCAATAAGTAACTCAGCCAATAATTCTGTCTGGGCAACCGGGGATGACACGTCCCGCCCCGCTCCCCTGGGGAATCCAGCACAGAAATAGAATTTGTCTGTGTGCTCCAGGGAGTCAAAAGCATCCCAGCACCCAGTACCTCCAGGGACTCCCATGTTACATCGGAATGGCTCGTGAGGCTGGCACCAAGGGAGCTTGCTCCAGCCTGCCAGTCCATGCTTTGCAGGGGGATCTGGGCAGCGACAACATGAACCTCGCAGTGGGCTTGGTGCTTGGTCCATGCTGCAGAGAGGGAAGAGAAGGAGGGGAGAGACACCAGCCTGCCACTGCCCTGGAAAGCCACGGAGAAGACATCATTGCACCAATGCAATTCCAGTGTCCTGCAGATCCACTCGGTCTACACAGGAGTCATGGAGTCATTTAGGTTGGAAAAGACCTTCAAGATGATCAAGTCCAACTGCATGAATGAATTGGTTTCCCCGTGGTGATGGCTCACCCTGAAAATTGCTCTTGGGGTTGGAAAGAAAGCTGAGCATCTTGTCTTCTCGTGCCGCCCTGCTGCTGCCATCAGGTTTGGGAAGGCAGATCCGAGGTCAGCTCGGTGCACGCTTTGCTGATGGCATGAGTGGACATCAGCTCCTCATCCTTGTGTGCACCAGGCAGAGCCCCGAGGTCCTGGATTTTGTCACTGCAGTCAGCAAAAAGGACTCCAAGCACACACAGCGAACAGAGATGCTGAATAAGAACGTGCTATTTTTACCTGGTTATCAGAGCAGTGAGCTTTGTTCCCTTTGAAATGATGTCACCAGGGTGACACGGAGTGGCATGGCAGCAGGCATAGGAATGCTGCCTGTGTGTGCCTGGGGGCCCAGAGCCAGCTGCACCACCAGCTAAAACCAAATGGGATCACTGTGCCCTTCACTGTCACCCCAGCAGGGCATCACCGTGTGACAGGACATCACCATGTGATGCCCCAGGACCACCACCACCATCCTCAGCCAGGCCACGGCAGACACACTGGGAGACAGCCCCTCTCCCAGGGGAAAGGAAGCCAGCATCCAGCACAATCTGTACAAGATTGTTTCTCAAGAAAACATCTATCTGGACTGTTTGTGTTAGTGAGAAGACGCCCTTTCTTTTCCTTCTCTTCTACAAAGCTCATTAGCAACAAGACAGGCAACAGGGTCACTTGGAACAAAACACACGTCTCATTAATGACACGGATCCTCCCGAGAGGAGCCAGCTCTGCTCCAGCACTGCCTGCTCGTGGCTCCGCTCTTCTCTGTTATTTAAAAAAAAAGAATATTTAATAAAGTGTTTTGATAGGGAGAAAAGTGCCCTTTTTATTTTTTCTGCTCTGTTTTCTCAACATTAGCAACTTTTCTTTTTCAGGAACAACAGCTAGGACTTCTATGCAGGCTTCTGCTCCTGCCCCATTTGGCATGAGCTGAGAACCCTGCTGGGGACCCCACACTTGTGGCATGGAGGCGAGGACCTGGCTCCATGACTGCACCCCGGTGCCCGCAGCACTGGCACCCATGCGGCGTGCCCACACCTCTGCACACCTGGATTACTGTGTCCCACGAGCCCGCTCCGAGCGGCACCAGCTGGCTGTGGTCCTGCACCCAGGGATGCAGCATGGCCACTGCAAGTGGAATTTCCAAAGCCAAATCCATCAGGTAGTCAGAGCACAAATGGAACAACTCCTGCATGCTGCGCAGACAGACAGAGAAACAGAGCTGCGGCACAGCAGAGGCCACTAAACCACTTTCATGAGGTCACGGCTTTCCCTCCTGTCCCCCAGAGCTGGCTGGGGCTCCAGGACACATTGAGTGTGAAAGAGTCCAAAGGCCTGAAAAAGCTCACCTTTCTTAGAGACATCCTTGCTCAGCACTGAAGAACCTCTCCAGTGGGAAACAAAACCATTAATCCGAGGCACTGCTGAGGCACCAGCAAGTGCCAGCATTTTAATGAGCTCCGAACTATGCGCTGGCATGTACTTTATTTGCTTGTTGGAGCTCAGAAATGATACAAATGCATTAAACTCCTTTGTGTCCATATATATATTTAGACAGCTTTGGCTTGTTCTGTCTCCGCTTCCCTGGCTCCCAAGGGCCTCTGGGGCTCTGCTTGCCCCTTTCTCTCTGGCCCTCTCTCGCCTCCTTGGGCAGCGATGTCCTCGCTCCCCCCAGAGCCCCGCTGCAGGGAACATCCTTCCTGCAGGGCAACATTACAACTGTTTCCTGAAATAATAGTCATTATCTTCCTACTCTTTTCTCACTGCTTCGTTTTCCATCTCAGGATCATCAGTCATTATTTTAGCCTCAGAAAATCAGACCCATCTGTCTTGCAGGTTCCAAAGCATGTGCTGTGATAGCTCCCGCTCCTCTGTGTGTCCCCAGGACACCCCCCTAGCACATTTCAGAGCATGCTGTCAGCTCCTGCCCATTGGGGTGCTTGCTTGCCATAAGCACGGAGGAGCCTGGCACCTCCAAAACCCTTCAGGGGACGACCAGAAATTTGCCTACAGCTTCATCTGACCTCAGGGTACAGCCTGGGCACAAAGCTATATGCCAGAATCAAGGACCCACACCAAAGCTCAGGAGCAAAATCAAAACCCAGGACCCAAACCAGGTGTGATGTAACCAGAACACGTGAGGCATCCCAGTCTGCTGGGAGCAGAGGGGAGTGGGCTGGTGCCGGCTCGTGACCCCTGAAGAACACTGCTGCAAAAGCCAGTGCTGGAGAAGATGGGGTTTCATCACCTAAATCTCCAGCTCACCTCAGTGCCTCCATCTCAGTAGCACCGGAGGCTCCTAGTTCCACCCATAATATGCATAAGCAGTAATCTTCTGCTTCAAGGAGCCAGCTAAACTTTAAGGGGATTAGGAAAGAATGGTTTCCTCCCCATCTCCCTCCCCTGCGTGTTGTGCATCTCTACATAATTAGCTAGGTGCCTCTTACGGCAGGGACGGATGGGTTTTTATTTTTCAATGAACAATTGTCTGTCAGAAAATGCAGATTTCATGAAGCTTAAGTGCTTTATGGGATTCCATCAATTACATCTCAAAATTCATTGGGAAATTAGGAAAGCATTCAATTTTGACAAGGTTGAAATGTTTTGGTTTCCACCGCTTAATTTTGTTTTTATTTCAGGCTGTACACTGGGACAACATAATATATAACATAAAACTCCAGATGATAATGTCGGATTGTAACATTTCCCCCTCCTACATAGAAAAGAGATGTTTTGAACCAACATATTCTGGAATTTGCACATGTTGGGCATTTCTGCACAGGTTTTTGGGCTGGGCTGAAGCTCCCAGTCACCCAGTGCCCCCAAGAATATCAGTTCTCAGCTTCACACACCTCATTTTGAAGTGCCTTCCCGCTCTCCTTAGTCCCCTAGGACCCCCAGGATGACTTGGGCTGGAAGCAGGCAACAGGAGAGGCCACTGGCCTGCTTCCTCACCTCTAATCCCATTTCTCTATGCAATGGTTACACTCTTAAATTGAGCCATTTCTCTGCACTGCTTTGCAGTGGCTAAGGAGCAGCCCATCATTTTGATGTGGAAGGGAGCAAAAGGGAAGGATTAGCTCCAGACAGGCTGAGCTAAGGCTTATACGCCTGTGTCCACCATGCCAAATTCTCTCTCTTCTATGTGTAAAAAGGCCAGGACAGACACGGCACAGGTGTCAGTCACAGTGTGGGTCACAACATAATTAGGAGACCATCTCCCTTCTGCTCAATGTGGAGCCAAACCCTCTCCTGACGGATGGGTTGACCCCATAATCATGAAGATGAGCAATTTATGTCGTGCTTGTCACCAAACTGTTGTTTGTCTTTTTTTGCTTAAATTTCTGCTCGATGGGCTATGGTGCAGGGACCACCCAATGTCATCCCCTGCATCCACCTGCTGCTGCAGAGCCGCTTGCACAGTGGGGAAACAGGGGGCTTAGCACTGCTGCCACCTCGCTGGGAGGCCCCAAGCTGCCTTCCCCACCATGGCAGGACATCGCGTGTCCTCCTGCTTCTCCAGGGCTCCTGATGGCGGTGAGACCCTGCCCTGAGAGGTGCAGCACACGGACACGCTCACCGTGCTGGGGGGGCAGAAACAAGCGATGGGAGCATTAGCAGCTGTGAGCAAATTCAAGCCAAACGACAGGTGGGGAAACCTGAGTTTTAGCCATATTGCAGGTGTTTTCTTCATTCCCTCAGGTCCAATTCACAGCTTTTCAACTTAAATTATAAATGAGAAACACGCAAGGGTCAAGCCTTTTCCCTCCTCCAGCATCCCTTCCCTCCTGGCTGAGCAGCTACCCACGTGCTGGCAGGAGGGATGAGCAATATTTATTCCCCTATTGGCAATAAATAACCTGTCTTGTTCCTCCTGTACGGTTTCTCCTCGTTTGATGCAGTCCCTGGACGTTGGTACAACATGCACAACGTGTAAACCAAAGCCACTGGGTTTAGAGATGCTCACTGGGATTCTATTTTCCTGGGGAATGCCTGTGGCTTCCCCTGACCAACAGCGATTCTAAGGCACAGCAAGGAGATGCAGGATGGAAACAGATGCATTTTCTAGTTTGGGGATTGTTTTGTTATTTTGCAAGGAAGGGCTCAGAGGCAATGCTCCAGTTAGCAATTCCAAACAAAGATCACAGCAAGGTGGCAACTCCTGCTTCTTGAAATAACCACACAATAAAAAACCTCCGACAAGTGAAGAGCTGCAGAAAACCATTATGCACCAACGCCATCTACTGGGCACATGGAAAAATAACAGAAAAACCATGAGAGGAGAAAAAAGAGCCCTGTGGGAAACGGGCAGCCAAAGCCCTGCGAAGCACTCTTCCCATTCAGAGCACTGAGTTCAGAGCCTCAGGTCCTTGCATCGGGGTTTTGATGGAGCAACGTGCTCGAGTCTCGTTCATAAGTCCAAGGAGACCAACCTAGGGGAGCCTCGACCAGTATGTGCAGGCAGCTGCCCCCGACATCCTAACCAAGTCCTCCGAAGGTCAAACAATTAGGTAATGGCAGAGAGCACACCGCTAAAAGCCCTAAGACAAATGCATCCTCCATCCTTGCAGAATTACTGGAAGCTGTGTTAAGGGCACGGAGGAACTGGTAACAGATGATGATTATAAATAAAAGGAATAAGAAATCTTTGAGATTTGTTCTGTTCCCTGGTTGAGCTACTTGGCTCCGGCTCTGGTGTGTATTAATTGCTTACAAGCCCACATGTATATTTTATGCTCGGTACCTGCCTGGAACATTTGTTGGATTTAGCCTTGATTGATGAACCACTGATTATATACTTCTGTGGTCCTCGGCAAATTAATAAACTGTTGACTGGTAAAGATTAACAACATGTCATGATTTGAGAAACAGTGTCCAGAGTAAAGCTGAAGCAAAACCTAGTACTAAAATTAGTACGCAAGTGCTCCCTGAACTCCATAAAAAGGGGATAGTTTAATTAAATTACATCCCGATATTGCCCATAGCACTTACCAAATTGGCAAATTGAGTTCACAGCAGTTCAGCTTTAAAACTAACTGACATCCCTGCAAATGTGCAGCAAATGAGCCCGTCCCTCCTGGCACTGGGGAACCAGCTCACGCCCGCAGGCTTGGAGAGAAGGGGACAGAAGGGGAGAAGACATTGCCGCCAAGTGACGGGGGCCAGGGGACACAAGGGCATGCATGAAGGCTGCGGCTGGGTCAGAAACTCAGCTCCCACCACCCAGCCCGTGCCATGAACACAGCCCATGGAGAACCTGGATGGAGGAATCACTGGTTTCTGCCTCTTTTTTTTTTTTAAATGTTTGCTTGCAGTGCTGCAATTCCTGGGCTCTTTGGGAGCAGGATGTGCCCCAAGGTGGTTTCCCCTCCTTTCCCCCAGCCTTCCTGCTGGATGCATTTTGTTCCCTTTAAAACTGGCCTCATTTAGCCATCACAAAAGCAGAGGGGGTTATTTTCCCCGAGTGACACAGTTTTCAATTTCTGCCTCTCCATGAGCCGGTGTGGCAAATTCTAGGCCTGTAATTTATTGACAATTTCTATCTTAATATATCTTGACTTTTAAAAAGAGGCGTCTCCTCCCGGCGGCACAGGGCAATCAGAGCCCCGATTGTTTCTGACAGTGCCTGGGAGGCACATTAGTTTTCAGAGCAAAATTACACTGAAAAAAAAAAAAAAAAAAAAAAAACAGAAAAAAGGAAAAAAAAGAAAAAAAGCCAGAAATCGAGCCCCTCCCTGGAAAGGGCCAGAACAAAGGAAAACAACAATGGGAAAAGAAAGCAGAAAAGGCAGAGGAATAGGATGGAGGAGACAGCAGGCGCTGCGGGCCGGGCGCTGCCGGTGACACATCAGGCTGTTGTACTAAATGGCCTTAACAAGCAATCGGAGAAGGGGATAATGAAAATGCCACCCCGGAGACGGCACCACTCCAGCCTGACCTTTCCAGGCTGCTGCCGTGTATAAACATCTTCAATAAATAAAGAGACACTTAACTCCTGTCTCTGCAGCGGTGGGGCAGCAGGCTCAGCCTGCAGATCCGGGGCTGGGCATCGGGGCTGGGGGCGGTGGGGGACGTTCCCTCTGCCGCGGGCACAGTGGGCAGCTCGAGGGACATCTCCCCAGCCAGCAGGCAGACACATATTCCCACGCCACTTGATGGGAACGACTCAGAGCCTCTGCCCAAAACTCGTGGCTAAGAGGGTTTTCTGGAGGGGTCTGGGCACAGCAGGCTGGCTGGTGAGATGTGAGCATGTTCAGAGGCAAACTAAAATGAATCACAGAATCACAGAATGGCCAGGGTTGGAAAGGACCTTAGAGAACATCTAGCTCCAAACCTCTGCCATGGGCTGGCTGCCACCCCCCAGATCAGGCTGCCCAGGGCCCACCCAGCCTGGCCTTGGGCACCTCCAGAGATGGGGCACCCACAGCTGCTCTGGGCAGCCTGGGCCAGGGCCTTAGGTTGGAACTAACTGCTTCACCATTCCCTCACGCTGGGAAGCATGAGGCAGAAGCAGCCAGACTCTTTCCAGCCTGCATTTCTCCAACAAGCAGGGGAATGAAGCTTGGCCTCATCCCTTTGTCTTTTACACATCCAAACGCCAAAGCTCCTTCCCCTAGGTGCTTAAAGCAAACTTCCTGGAGGTGATTCACTGCCAAGAGGGGACAGGGCACACATGCATCCCTTTGGCCACCCTCACAGACAGCAAGCAGCAGCATCCCCCTGCATCCCGGCCCGCGCGGTACCTACCACGCAGCCCGTCGAGTCCACCTTGCGATCCGAAATGCACTTGAAGTTGCGGGTGCAGCCGCCGTTGTTGCGGGAGCAGTCTCGGACCGGCCCGAAGGAGGAGAGCAAATCATTGATGGTTTCGAAGTAGGTGGACAGCATCGCTTCTTCCCTTGGAGAGGAAAGGCACTGTTAGAGCTGGCGGGGAGGGACAGGGACACGTGGCATGGCCGTGCCATGCCTCATCCACAAAGGGGCTGCTCCCACAAGATCACGGTGTTGCGACGGTGGAAACCTGGTTGGAGGAAGTCTGCCAAGAAAATGAAGGCTTTATAACTTTGATGGCCTTGACAAAGATCAACCAGCTCTGAGGTTCCAAAGATCCTACCTGCACCATTTTCATGCGAACAAGAGGCCTTATCACTACCAGCGGTGTGAATCCAGCCCCATACTAACCAACATGAATCCACAACAGTGAAACTCCCCCTGGCTGCTTTACACCTGAGCCAAGCCTTATCCAACACACGGGGCCACCCTTTAGGAATTCAAGTCGCAACAGCTCGGCTTCGCTCTTGCTGAGATGTGGCTGGGGACACTCATGCCTGTGGTGTCGTGGACCCTGGTGGAGCCCCTGTCCCGGGACTGAGCTGCTGCAGCCCGGTGCTGCACACCCCAGGCACAGCTGACCTCTGAAACCCTTTCCTTCAGTGAGTGAGAAGCAGAACCGCCGATGTGTTCCACGGCCACTTAAAGACTTCAAAAACTCCCAGCCCTGCCTCTCCGAGCTGCACACGCAGCAGATTTTGTCTGTGACAAAGTAGCCAGGCACTTTCTTTCTGCTGGGTTCCTGCTACAGGAATGCAGATGCTTGTTGAGAGCTTTGAGCATCTCCAAGGTATTTTTCATCTTCAGAGCACACTGTGTGCATTAACTGATTGCTGCAACCCATCTTGGGCAACGGATACGGTCACCCGCTTACCGACAGCGGGGCCACGCAGGAGACAAAGCGATTTGCCCAGGGTCACAGGACAAGTAAGCGATGGAGAACGACGTGACCTCTGCAGGCTGTTTATTACATCTTTATACACAAGGGGCTGCAAATAAACACTGACCCTCTTGGCCTCACAACACCCATGAGGCAGTGCCGGCAGTCACACGACACTTTGTGCTTCCCCTCCGGCATCTCCCAGCAGCACATAAAAACCCGTGCAATGACTCAATGCCCACTGCTACTTCCTAGATTTTGGCTTTTTAATTCAAAAATCACATGCCTGCCATCAAAACAGCAGAGGAGGAATATTCAGCAGTGCTTGAGGACCGTCGCTGCGTTACCCGTCAGAGGGACCCTGCGCACACGCGCCGTCATGCTCGCGCACACAGCCCTGCCAACACCAAGCGTTGGAAAAACCATGAGTCAGGCATTAAAAAAATGATAATGAGATTGGTGGAAAAATGATGAGGTTTTAAAAATAAATCAATCATTAGGAGGGTGTTTTTTTTGTTGTTTTTTTTTTTTTTTTTTTTTTTTTTTTAATTTGCCTTCTGCTTTCTGAGCCTTTAGGGCGTAATCAAGCTTTTCCCTGCAAACTCAAAGACTAGAAATTATCCAAAGACCAAACCTGACAGTTTTCAAGTCAAAATTTCACTGATTTAGTATTTCCAGGCAATTCTCAGATTGGAGAAGCTGGGACTTGCCGTCTGCACTGCCCACGTTCACCCCAATTAATGCTTCCCAATTAACTTTTCCCTCTCGATCATCACGTTTCCCATATTCCCCCTTCTCTTGGCATGTCTCCTAGATTTTCCAGCATATTTGCAGCTGAATCTCCCTCTGTCCTTTCTTGGTCATGTTTCAAATATCTTTAGAGGCCTTTTTCTATTAGCACTCTGTTCCCACTAGAATTTGCAGCTCCTCCGAAGTGCGGGAGTGAAAAAGGCAGAATATATTAGATCAGGGCGCGTATATCTGCGGGGGACAGAAAGGGCGTATTATTCATTAACCAAAAATGCTGCTTGTAAACGTAGAAAGATTTTTTTTTTCCAAACAATAAAACTACAAAAACCATGACAACTCTCTTCCCTCCCACCTGGGAACCTCAATCCCATTTGGGGCCAGATGCTCAGCCAGAGCACATCAGGTGCTCGCTCTCCCTCTCCCCCAGCCCCTGCTTTTGGTGCTGCTTGGTTTCCCACTTCGGTGCTGCAGCTGCCCCATACTGTTTGGGGGAAAATGGGCGATTTCATGCCAGGACTTTGCCTCTCCTGAGCTGGAGGATTGCTGGGAGGAGGATGGTGTAGCTCCTCACGAGCCTGAAGAAAACATTAAGTCCTGACGAAAGGGGCAGTTAGGAGCGAGTGATTCCATTTCTGATGCCAGCTTCTCCCCACAAGCACATCTCTGAACACATGCACACTCCTGCTGTAACTCCCCAGCCCTCCCAGCCACCCAAATGACATACATCTGTGAAATGCACTCTCCTCTCTGCCACGGCCCACTGATTACACACCATGCCTTGGTAAAACCCAGTCTTCTGACAACTTACGTTGCTGTAAGCGCTCCCCACGATGCTCTGCAGCCCTGCTCTCCATCACTCTGTGCACCTCCTGCACTGGGATGCAGCACCCACCCTCACCCACCCCGTGCCACCTCTTGTCACCTGCGCATCACTTCACTGGAAAATGCTTTTGTCTTCAACCTCATCATGGCTCTTGTCCTTCCCCTTTGTTCCAGGCCCTCATTAATGAAGCAGACTCAGCGACAAATATTGCTGGGGGTTATTTATTCATGAAATATCAACACCATGCAATTCTCAAAGCCTCCAAAGCACTCATCTCAGAATAAGCTCCTGAGCATCACAGTGGCTCTTCTCTGTAGCTCATTCTGGAAGGGGATTAGTGGGTGTTATTCAACTCAGCTGCCCCTTTTTATTACCTGCTAATGGTTAAAGGCTTCAGTGTCTTACAAGGTTAACCATCACTGAGAAAAACAAGGAAGAAAAGGATACAAGCCAGGACTAAGCTAGTGCTGCTCTGCCATCTGCTCCCCGAGCTGTGTTTGGAGAGGGACCAGGCTGGAGATTTGGGGTTCAGGACATTCTAGCAGCAGGGCACGCAGCAGCAAAATGCATGCTGTGTCACGGGCAGCTTCACCCCCAGGACACACGGTGTCCTGCACAG
This sequence comes from Alectura lathami, assembly GCA_013399715.1. Taxonomy (NCBI): domain Eukaryota; kingdom Metazoa; phylum Chordata; class Aves; order Galliformes; family Megapodiidae; genus Alectura; species Alectura lathami. The sequence continues at coordinate 16,042 of VXAV01001209.1, forward strand.
AGCACCCCACTGCTGCCCTGCACCTCGCCCTCCCACCGTCGCATGCAGCAGCACGGCCACGCACACGGGGTGTCACCGTCACCCCGGTCCCACGCCAGCATCGGCTGCCTTCTGCTGCACCGAGCAGCACGCAGAGCAGGGGGAGCCGCCTGGCCCCAGCTCCCCGTGCTCCGTACTTCCAGCAGCAAGACCCCACTCCTTGGGGACCTTAACAGCACGTGCACTTGCAAACCAGTACATAGCAATTTACACCCAGATTCTCCATTTTTCAGCCCAACAGCTGCTTGCCTGAGCAGTTTTGCAGTTTGCGGCCATCTCTTTTGTGATGCAAGTCTCAAGAAAGGGCTGCTCTCTTTGCTGCTGCAGGGTGTATATTCTTGCAAGCTTTGCTCCTCTTTGCCTTTTGTTCTTCATTCCCTCTGCCTTCCCCCTTCCTCCCTGCCCTTCCTCCCTGAGCATCTCACCTGGGAATGGACTTACCCAGAGCAGCAGCTGAAGTCCCAGCTATGCCACAGGCACTTCATTTCCCCCCTCCTGCAAAACACTCTCCTAGAATCACCTGCGCTCTCACGTACTCCTGTCTTTCTCTGCTCCTTTTCCTTTTCCCTTCACATTTCTTTTTCCTCAGCTAAACCAGCCAGCACTGAAATCATCAGTGAGGGTACCAAGCTGAGCTCAGAGACATCACCGGGACTGTGGACTGCAGACCTGCGAGATCCCCTGCACGGCTGCCGCTGGGTTTGCAGCTGGAAATGCCTTTGCCAGCCACAAGTTACAAATGCTCATGGAAGAAGGGGAGCTGGGAAGGCAAGAACACTCAGCTGCAAGTTCGAAATATCAAACCTGGGTGGGAACTGCAGACTGTGGTGGAAGCAAAGCCCCTTCAGCCTTCTGTCCTGGCTTGCATCAAGCCGCAGTGATGCAGAGCTCCAGGAGGCTAACTTACGCCGAGCAGAGCTCACTGCAGAAACGACACGCTTACCAGAGCTGTGTGTTCTGCAAAACTGATAACCATGTTTTGTAAAATAAAAATGACAGAGAGAATATTGAAAAAATTCACATCTGCAAAGCCTAGCGTTCTGAAGCAAGGAGTCAGCACCTGACCAGCTCAGCCGCATGCAGGCTGCACCCCGCTGCAGGCAGCACCGCGAGGTGCTCACACTCATCTGCAGAGCAGAGCCACACTGCTCCCATGGGGGTTCCCTCCCCTGGGGTCACCCTCAAAGATGCCGAAGCCTCACCCATGCCAGTTTGTTTTCACAGCTCTGCCCACAGTCCTGGGCATTATTTTTCTTCATGCTCAAGATAGGGAACCAAGGCAACGAGAGATGGGGATTAAAGGAACTTGCCACTGTTGGATGTCCAACTTCAGATGCTTTCAAAGATATTTTTAGTACTTGTAGCAATTCAGGCACTCAAGGCACAATTCCAGTCGGGTTTCATCGTGGCACAGGCTCAGCTGTTTTTTATAAAGAGCTGTGCTGTTAAACACCCAAATTATGACAAATGTGCAATAAATGGTCACCTGAAAAGAGTGCTCTCTGATTTAAAAGCCATAGAACATGATTTTCCCAAGATTTCAACAATATCTTATTTTCTAAATTCTGCCTGCAACAAGAGACCAATCTCCCTACAGCCCCCTCCTCTACCCACTGTGCTGCTTACAGCATCCACAGTGAACAAAACAACCACCTCCTGCAGCACCAAGCCACGAGCTGTCCCCACAGCAGGTACATCCACGTGCTGATAACGCTGAGATGCTCTGAAAAAGTAGGCAAGGTGCTGAAAGGCCACCACACAGGGCCACAGGGCAGCACGTGGTGGCAGCATCCACCTCTATGGACTTTGTGGCTTCAACCTTCAAGCGCCACATTTCGGAACACGGTGCAAGCTGTGTGGGCATGGAGTGCCTTTATTATTTTGTGTAAAGAACTGAGTATCTCAAATCTGCCTGGTGTACCCACAGACATTTTTCAGTCATTCTAACAGTGGTGGGAGGTTTGAAGAAAAGCTGTCATCCAGGCTAGGTCCTAGACTGGGAGAAATCATCCTTTCTTGGGTGGCATCAGAAACAGAACTTAGTGGAGCTACCTGTCACACCACTGCTGATGAGTTGCTTACTATCAATTTTCCTGATAGTCACACTTCTTGTGGTAAAGCTATAATAAACACTTGCCAAAAAAAAAAAAAAAAGCTCTCCAAAAAACCTCGAGGTTGAAGTGTGAAGAGTTTCCTACCACGCTTCAGTAACTTGCTAGAGAGTCAATAAAACCACCGCTCCATCGGAGTGTTTTGAAGCGCACCTTGGCAACCAGAAGGACCAGAAATTTAATTAAAGCAAAACAAAACAAACAGCACACAACAGAAGCAGGCTGACAAAGCCCATCCTGCTGAGCACACGTCCTGGGGGCACTGGGCCATGTCCCAGCAGGTGACAGGGTTCAGCCCTGCCATGCCATGGAAAACATCCCCGCTGGCTGCATGCCTTCTGCATGCTCCTCATTAGCTTCTCCAGGCGCTAATTATTCCAGGCAGGGACGTGACTTTTCCTCTTTCGAAGGTGTCCAGCACTGATGAAATTATTTTACAACCTTTCACACCAATGTGGAGCCCCAGATTCAGGCAATATTGTCACAGCTGCTCCTAAAATCCTAGCTAACAGTCCTGAATTACTTCAATCTGCTTCCCTCTGTTGAATGCATTGCAGCCAGAGACAGACATACCTCGTTTAGTTGTATTAACTTCCATTAAGTTAGTTAAAATAACTATGAAGGCTCCAAAATTAACCAAGATGAGCCTGACCCACTTCTTCCTTTCCCCTCCCTTCTTGTGTGCTGCTACTCCAAATTTCACTTGCTATGAAAAAACTTTATAACATGATTTCTAACAGTACAAAAAGCTGCAGGATACAAGAAGAATGTGAAAAGCACAGTTTCAACATCTTAAGAAACCAAATAATAGGAAATTGTCACATTTGGAGCACCAGGACCAGCAAGGCTCAGGGAGGAGCCATGACAGCCCTGGGGACAGCCAGTGCTCCCCAGCCCCCGTGACTGTCAGCCCCTCATGCTGACCCCCTTAAGGGGTTCCAGGCAGCTCCCAGTATTAATAAATTAAACAATTAACAGCAGTGGAATCTGCTTGTTTTAACATGGAATTGGTAGTAGCAATATGTACTAATTGATAGTAATTGAACACTAATTAACTCACAAAGTAATATGTTTACCTAGCAAAATGGATCCCGGGTTATCAGTCGTGGAAGCAATGCATAATTAAAAAAATGCATAAATGAAAATTATCAAATTATTTCTCTATGCTAATTAATATTTTTATTAGCTCAGTTTGCCAAGCAATTCCTTCCATCGCATCCTCTCAACAAGTTGTGAACTTGTAAACACATTTCTGGCCTATCTTTATAACTGCAGACTGGCAGGGCACTTCTCCTGCTCAGAGACAGCACAGCACTGACCAGGAGAAAAACATCCTCAAGACATGGAGACAGGGAGGCCCAGCATGCCCCCCACAGACAGGAACCACCGCACTGTGCAGGTACGCGCAGAACGGCATACTCAAAGCATAACAATAAAAGAAATTACAAGGGTTGCAAAGCAGCATACTCAAAACTTAAGAAAATGCGAGAACTAAGGTTGCCTGGGCAACCTTAATTCAGGCCCTGGTAATTATGCACTTAGATGAAGGTGCTGATTGCCAGACCACATGCAGGAGGGTTATCTGAAGGACCTGCTCCTCCCCAGCTGCCAGAGGGGGAGGTGCTGGGCAAGAGCTGGGTGTCTGTGGGGGCCAGGATCAGCCAGGAGCTCGGCACAAGCTCACCTCAAAAACTACCCCATGCTCCTGTGAACCCCTGCAGGTTTCTCAGTGCCCTACAAACAACTCTGTGTGCAGCTTCTCAGCTCCCTGTTTTCCCCTCGTTGGAGGGCACATAGCTCCTTCTCTACCATACTCTGCTCTGCATGCACAATTACTCAGCTCCTCATGGGTGCTTATTCTTTGCTCAACACCAGAAAGCAGCAGTATTTCACAACCAATAAAGTGATTAAGATCCCAATCTCCCTGTTATCATCCCCATTTTACAGATAGGGAACCATGACCCAGGAACGGTGATGTAAAAAATATCCACTACATTACATATAGCAAATCTGAGACATTTGGACTTGATTTTTCGGAGTAGTTAGCATTAAATGGCACTTCCTCTGCTCACAGCACAGCTCTCATTGACTTGAGTGGAAGTTTTTACTGCTCCACATTAATGCAGATCATTCCCAGGGCAGGTTCATTGCCTGTGCTGAACAAGGCAAAGGTGAAAAACTCGTACATGACCATGCCATTAAAGAAGGTTTCATAATGCATATGCACAGAGGAGCTGCCTGAGGGCTGCACAGCAAACTGACCCTGGCACCTATTGGCTTTGCAACCTTAATAGCATTTTTTAAAAGGGAAGTCACTTAGAGTTTTATTCTGGATGGGAAGGAAGGGGAAGGTGTTGCAGGTATTTAGTTTCTTAGGGAGGAGAAGAGGGAGTTCATCACCAGCAGCTGCTGGATGCAGCATTGCTCAGCCTTTGGGTCCGTAGAGCACTTCAGGCACAGCCCTTCCTGACCTGCTCGCTGCCCTCCTCCCTCTTGTCCCACTGCATCCCACTCCCCAACCAGCCCCAAGCCTGACTACTTCTGGGCAGCTGCTGCTCTAAGGCAGGGATGTTGGCTGTGTTCAGGCAGGGAGCATGCTGTCCACTCTGCTGTTAAAACCAAACAGGACCTCACTCCTTATGCAGCAATTTAAGTAGTTGGTTTTTTTTTTTGTTTGTTTGTTTGTTTGTTTTTGGAAGAGCCTTTAAGTTGGCCACGTTAATGTGGTATTTTTTTGCTTGTAAAATTGCTCCACAAACATCTGCCTCAATCCTCTACGACAGTTTTGCCTGGAGCAGCAAAAGAAATCTTAGAAAAACAAGCAATCAAGAAAAACCCTGGACAGAAGGCATGAGATGCCTCATCCTAAATTATTAAAGGCTGAGAACATGAGATGGGTCAACCCCCACTCTCCAGAACCAGGCAGAGACTGCAGCCCTGCCAAGGCTGACCCAGAATAAAGCAGTGCCAAGCAGAACGCACTTCAGCTCTGTGTGGCGTGCCCAAAATCCCATTAATGTCCCTGCTGAGACTGTTGGGTGTGGCTGAGCTGACAGCTGATGCCTTACAATGGGGGACACATGTGGATGTTGGGGAGGCAGTGAGCACCCAGTTACCTGCCCCTGTCTTCACCTTTCAAAATAATCAGTGATCAGTAAGTGATCCCTAAGTACTGTGGTCTAGTGGACTCTTCTGGATCTGACTTTGCACTGATTTGTGAGGGTCAGTAAAAAAGCTGGACTTGGTGAGGGAACTAAGAGGAGAAGCCCATCTGTTCACCTGCACGCAGGCACCACCGTGACCAGCCCACAGCCCAGGCTCAGCCGCCCTCACTACACAGCAATTGTGGCTTTTTTTCAAATGCGTATAAAGTGCTTAGCTGCAGTGGCAAAAAGCACTTTAGAAATGCCAATAGAATTAGTTTAGATAAATAGGAAATGGCCAGGGTTGCTAGACCAGACGTTTGTGCCCTGATTTTCGCAGTTGCTGGGCACCTGCTGCTCCTATTGATCCTCTGGGAGGAGATGGTGATGACAGGCAGTGCCACATCCCTGTGCACCTCCTGCTAAACCCAAGGCAGCACCAAGCTCTGCAATAAAGCCTCATAGCCAGCTGAACCCCCCAATAACCACAGTTTTCACCGATACCTCTGCATCCCAGGCATCACCAGACCCCGTCCAGCTGCCCTGGTCCTGCTGGAGCCTGCTCCTGCACTGTGGGGCCATGGAGCACCACAAGAAGCAAATCCAGAGCTGTTTGTAGAGCCAAACCCACAAAGTGCACTTAAAGCCACTGGGTCACCTACTGGGGGTGCCTCTATGCATCCATATACATACATGCACAGATCTGCTGCTATATATAGCTCCTTCTATCAGCAACACTCGATGCTTTTGAGGAGGCCAGGTGAATGTCTGCAGACAGAGGAACTGAGGCACAACCAGGTTATTTAGAGCTTGTTTCCAGAAGCAGTCTTTGAAGTTGGAATCCAATTAATTTTATACCTGGGGAGAGATTTGCATAGGGATTTTCCGTCTATATGGATGGGATTTTTCAAAAGGCCTTGGCTCTTATCTAAGGCACCTAATGCAGACTGTGTTCTGCAAGGTGTGCAGTACTCATTAGCAGCTCCTGGGAGCACAGCCGGGCTTGTCACAAGGGCAGCATATGCTGGGAGGCTGGTTGGTCACCAGACCCTTCCAGGGACTCCACCTTGTGGGTCTGGTCCCTTTAGCACCCCAGTCTGCCACTGACTTGGGAAGGGGAAGGGACCCATCCCACTGCTGGCTGGGGTGAGGGCACCCAGGAGCAAATACTTCCTCCCATGCTGAAAGGAAAGGGCTTTCTGCTGGTTTGACTCCCTGAACCAGCTCAGCACAGGATCAGAGATGGCACAGCGAAGTGACGGGCATCAGTGGCTGTGGAGCACAGAGACCCCCTATGCAGCACGTGCAATCCATTAGACCACCACTGCTGGACCGTAAAGCTGCCCACGCCCTGCCAGAAGGATCTGCCTTGTTTGCACCTTCCCCATGAATATACCACGTGCTCCGTACCCCTCTGACCACCGCACCAGCGAGTGCTGCCACCACAGCATTGCTGCTTAAAAGCAGCCACACGCTGTCCCCAGCTTGCAAGCTCCTTGGGGCAGAAGATTTATTTAGACCTGTGCATGGGACAGCTCTGCTCATTCACTAATTTTGAACCTTTGCTGACGTGCAGTCTTATGAGTACCCCGGCAGAGATACAGTGAGCAAGCTTTCCTCCAACAGACGTAAACCACAGCCCTGGGCAGCCCATGGTGCAGTGCCTGCACCCCTCTGATCCAGGGAACGGCTGCAAAGCGTGGCCTCCAGACTTCTAAGGAAGATGCTGAGCTTCAGATGTGTATGAAGCACCTAGATGTGACCATTTTACACCCAAACCGTGAGTACCCGCAGGCTGCAGGCAGCCCCAAGCACCTGTAATGAGCTGCTCGCAGGCATCCTCCAGGCTCTGCAGCCCCAGGGGTGATGGCTGCACATTTTCAGCCTTGCCTGCAGCCTTATCCTATAGCGAATGCTGTGTTCAGGGCCAGGTGTGTTCCAAAAAAAGGATAATCAGCATTTTAAAAAATAAGACATAAGCTGGCACTGAATTCTGTTGCGTCCGCTTTTGTTCCTGCTGAACCAAATTGGCTGCCATCGGAGCAAATGGCAGATGAAGAAAGCATTGACTTTCTGCTTGGGTCAATAAACAAGATAAATTGAATGGAGTGTTAGAGAAAGGAACATCATTGTTTACCTGAGGAAGAGAGAGGGTTAAAGGCAGGGAGGCTGAAGCAGCCAAGCCCAGTGCCAGGTGAGGACCAGCTGTCCTGTTTCCCATGGGAGCTCAATGCCAGGAGGACGAAATTTCTTGGGGCTGAGACTCTGCCACGTGACTCAGCCTCTAGAACAGAGCACCCCAACTCCACATCCCAGGATAAGACCACAGAGGATTGCAATCACATCACTGAGCACCCTGAAGCTCAAGAACTGGCAGCACATAAATGCAGCAGCAGCACTATGCTCATGCACACACACCCTCCATGTGCAAGTTTCCTCGTAGCTCCTCCAGACTCTCTCATGTACCAACCACCTGCAGACAGCCTGCCTTTTTCTGTAAATCTTCATGCTGCTGCATTATGAAGTGCAACATGAGGAATATATGCATTTATTAAAGGCAGAACAGAGCGTGCCTGCTGGCAGATTCTTTACCCAGATCAATTATTGTCACGAAGTGCCCCACATCAAATGTGCTTCGAGGAGCCACACTACAGCAGAGCTTGCACGGGGTGCATCAGGGGCTGAGCCAGCGATGGGAGCTAAGGGCAGAGGTGCATGGGATGGACACATCTCTCCCTCTGAGCAATCCTGACCTCAGCCATCAGCTCCAGCAGTGGCCAGCAGGAGTGCAGAAGTTCTGCATGAACCACAATCTGCAGGAGGAGATGTGGGTGCCTGGGACTTGGCCATCAGCACTCCTGCCTGGTTGGATCTGTCAAAATGGAGCAGGGGAAGCTTGCTTGCTGGGGAAGCCGCTCTCTGGCTGCACGTTTTGCAACAGGAGATGGACTGCAGGGGAAGAGGAGAGGCGGGGAAGAAAGGAAAAGAAAAGCCCTTGTGCACTGCAGGACCACTCTCTTCCTGCCCATCACATTCCACTCGCCACCTTTATTTTCATGTCTATTTTAATGACAGAGCCTAAATGAGAAGGTTTCCATGCTAACCCGAGGTCTGCTCGCATGGAGCTGAAGGGATGCAAGAGGCCTGCATGGAATGCAATCTGCTTCCTTCACAAGGTACGAGAGAGAGAAATGTGAAATGCAGTGCTGAGGAGGAAGCAGCGGGAGCCTGCTCAGTACAAAACGGGCGTTTGTGCAGCACGAAGCGCGAACTAATGCCAGCAGGGCACGGAGAGAATACAAAGGAGGCTCCCAGGGCTCCCAGGCAGCGAGACCTGCAGGTGCTCAGTGAGAAGCTGCCTGGCAGGGGCAGAGCTGTGCCAGGGGAGAGATCCTGCGGCACGGCTGGGATGCACTGGGAGCCAGGCGGTGGGGAGAACCTCCCAAGAGGGAATGATCCCTGCTGTCCCTGGCACAGTGGGAAATGCTTGGCACTGGAGTACGGTGCAGCATCCCTGCAGGCGTGGGGTGCCAGGAGCCCTGGTCCATGCAGCACCCAGAAGACATGGGGCACTTGACAGCCCATATTCCATCCCTGGCTGCAGGGTGACGTTTCAGTCATGGCAATGGCTGGGTGCATTTGGCACATACAGTGATGCTGACCCAAAGCCTCCTGAACAAACCATCTCCCAAAATACAGACCAAGACTCCTCTTTGGTGACACAGGGACAAAACTTTGATTTTTCAGCCACTAAGCAGCAGCAGAGGAAAGACCCCAGAAAATGCTGCTAACGTGGCCCTTGGAAAATAAATTAATGAAGAGTTTTTTGGATGCGGAGTTCACTGGAGAGACAAACCTGAGGATTTACAAGCAAGAAAACAGTCTGTTGTTTGGATTTTAGTTTGGTTCTTTCTTACCATTTTACCTGAACAGACTTATACATACATACTTGCAAAATATAAGGCTGAACTGAACTTGCCTGTCCGATTTTTTGTCTCGATGGAAGGAGCCCCACAAAGCTGAATCGACCGCCAACTGCCAGCCTGAGGGTGAGGAACTTGCTCCCTTCACATCATAGGAGCCCCCCTCGGCCTCAATTCAACTTCAGTAGCATTCACCTCTCTCTATCCAGCATTCAGTTTAAGAAATGAAGATGATCTTACATCTCCTTAGGGGCTGCTGTGCCAGAGGAATGAGGAGAGAATGTTCCCCAGAAATAAAGCACAGAGCAGGAGCTGGCGTTTCTGGATTTACTGCAGCCTCTGATGCTGAATTACTGCACGACCGCGGGCGGCTCGAGACATGTCACTGCTCCAGACTCTGTGAAATGGGGACAACAACAGTTACCTGGCTCCCACGGTGCCGTGCAGTTAATTAATGCTGCTCTGAGTCGTGAAGATGAAAAGCAGTATATAACTGCAAAATAGCGTTTTATTATGATTATGAACGAAGCTTCCACTTGTTCCATTAGAGTGAACCTTACATCAGCGCTATGGTAGGTGCTGTGAATTGTTCCTAGTGGCTGTACAACTGCTGGCACTCACAGGGGTTTGACTGTAGGCTCACAGGTAAGAGCTTTGAACAAGTCGAGAGAAAAAGAAGAAAGAGAGGTAGTGGGGAGAACAAGCAGACAGAAATTCTACCACATCTTCTGCTTAGCATCCAGAGTCAATGCACACACCTCCCAGAGGGTGGAACAACCAAAATAACTGAGACAAAAGCATCCCCTCTTTGTGCTTTACATACACGGGTTGCACGTGTCACATCAGGACAGATTGTACCTCAAGGGCCCTAAAACAGCAAATTGGGATCGCACGGCTGCTTAGGACATGCTTCACTGCGTTGTCTTGCTTTGACTGGTGGGAGAGCCGCAGCATGGGGTGGCTGTGCAGCAAGCTGCAGGCAGAACGAGGTACCCCCAGCACAGCCTGCCCAGGCTTGGCAGGTCCCCTGAGCACCCCGTGGTTTTGCTGCCCCACAAACCTCCCCTCCCTGCACCCAGCATCCCATCCAGCGCCAGTACCCAACACCCGGCCAGCTACACGTGGGCGCAATCCCCCTCCTGCATGGTTGTGCTGGGGTCTGTAACACCACACCACAGCAAATGAATGCTCAGCTCCTGCTTCAAATTCTTCAGGCCAGTCACTTTTTTGTAGCTCTTTCCTGCACTGTTCAGCAGAAAGCCAGTAGTATTTCCTCTGCTCCACACCATGTCTTTCTAGCCTGCATCTTTCCAAGGCAGAACTCATCTTTTGCAGCACCTAGCACAGGTTTCCTGACCCTGCCGCCAGCCTTTCCATGTCCTGGCCACCCAGGCAGGGCAGCTTGCAGCTCTCCATCCCGCCTGCACCGTTCCCCTCTCCTGCACCTGCACCAAGCCCCGCTGAAGGACTCGCTGCCTGCGGTACCAGCAACACGCTGCTCTTCATAGCTACCTTCCATGTTTAATTCAGAGGCTAGTTTAGTTAATCTATTTTTTAATAATTCATCCCTTCCATCTTAATTTTGGTAGTTGTTGAAAATCCCTAATAAAACATTTAAGGGCTCTTTTACTGAAGCAATGGCATGATTTACTTGATGGGAGCCAGTCTTTGATGTCCTGCCTTAATTCCCTCCCTCCTGCTGTGCCTCAGTCCTGTTTATCGCCATGCTGGAGGTAAGAGGTTCTTGTTGAATTTTGTAGCACCACGACGCTTGGGCAGTGTTAATAATTCAGCTGCCCTGCACGGCTCGGACAAATCATGTAGCACACGAGCCTCTTCCTTTCATCAGTGTGGCTCACGGCACCGGCAGGGAGCAGTGCTGGGACCAGGCAGGGCATCCTGACCACTGCGCATCGGGAGCGGAAGCAAAATATCGCAGGTGCCAACTGCATTGTTCAAAGAATATACACCCTTTTATAGCACTTGTATTTCATTCTCTACTGCCAGAATGGAGAAACATGCTGGGTTTTTGCATCCATAATTGGGAAAGAACAGATGGTAGAGGCATAGTTGGAAGTAATACGGCCATTAAAATAATCTATACGGCTCGTAACTCTCCAACACGTGAGAAAGAGTGGAGCTTGCCTTCACCAGAATGCCTTGCCTGGCCCTTCCCCAGGCTGCAGTGTGAGTGGGAACATGTTTTTGCAGTTGTTGGTATATGCAGGTGTTTGGTTGGTTTTGCTGGCTTTGGTGACCTCCCTTTTCCCAGAACTGTTGTGGAGGAACGGAGAGCCAAGCCAGAGCCACCTGCACCAGGCAAGTACCTGAGCCCTGCCATGTGTACACTGTGCAGGATCCATGCGCACAGGAACCCCAGTGCAATGGGGATGCTCTCTCTTGCAAACACCCACAGGATGTGGATTCAGCAGGTTCTGGCTTTTCTATGGCTTAGGATGCAACACAACAAGGCAGGTGACCCACTGCTCTCTCCCACAGCTCCTGAAATGCAATGAAGTTAGAGCAAAGGAATTGCAGCTGTCTCGGTCCCTACAGTGATCTGCACCCTGCGTGGCACCAGCAGTCATTCCTCCCATGGACAGACCAGGTGACAGGGATCCAGTAGGTCCCTTCCACCCTTCCAGCAAGGCACCATCTTCTATAACACTCCAAAAGAATCCATTTTCCCAAAAACATCCAGCTAAAGGAACTACTTGCTTTGCATTCATCCTAGTGATACCAAAAAAAATACAATAAAATAATGAAAAAAGGGCAGCAAAAAGTCCCAAGTACTTCAGGTTCTAGGGGTGTCTCTGTAGTTAGTTTAAATTCCAGCTGAAGGGAGAAAGAATTATGCTCCAAAACCACACTGATCGATGAAAATTAAAGCTTCTCATGGGAATGCACAGACTCGGACCTGACATCTACCACTTTCAAAGCTCAGGAGCATCTTAGCAAAGTCAGACTGCAGGAGCTGTCCAGAACAGTCCAGGCTGCAGCTGATATTTGGAAATGTATGTTCCCTCTCTGCATGATTTAGGCCATGGTTTCAGAAACTTCTCTGCCCTCCAGAAGTCCTGACCATAGCTAAGGTTATTTGGTATCTCTTGATGGGTGAGGGTTTATCACGGAATCACAGAATCATCGGTGCTTTGCGTTGCTTTGTTTTTCCACATTGACACCCTACAGAAAAGGTCCTACTTCATCAACACAAAATGGAGAAAATGTCTGAAATCTCAGGGAAACACATTGGATGGCGTAATCCTTTCCCACATAGACCCGGAGGCCAACACCCCCATCCTGATTTAGAGAGCAGAGAAGGAAAGTGAATCACAGCAGGAGCCATTCCCTGTCAGGGAACCCCAGGCTCCCTACGAACACCTCCCCAGGCCAATGCACTGATTTTCTTAGCCAGAAAACTCTCTATTCAGCCTAAAATCTTCCCTGTGATCACGCAAGCACCTCCCCAAATCCTTACCCTGTGCCCTGAACACACTGGAGCCAGCAGGACATTACCTTGACAGCTGGCTTTGCTTTATGGAGCTGTAAATACATTTTTTAATAGGCTGGCGGCAAGAAAGATGTGTTTCAGACTCAACAACATCCCAAATTAACTGAGATTCATTTCAAAAAGGGTGAAGGGGGAGAGGAAGGGGGAACACGAGCCTGAAACCCGCAGAATATAAAGCCTTGAAAGCAACTGCCAAAAAGCCTCTGCACAGCTGCCTTCTGGCTCTGAGAAAAAGATTAAAGCCCCGAGCAACATCAGGCTGAAGCGAACATCACCGAGGAGGCCACTGCAGGCCGTGCACATGCTCAGAAAGGCGTCTTCATCTTTTTTTAAACTGTGATTTTCCTGGAGAGGTGCCAGCCTCTGCCGATGCCCAGCTCTCCCCTGCCCCATCCTCGCGCTGAGGCTGCAGTACCGCAGGTCGGTCGAGATCCTGCTACGTCCCAGGGGAACCCCCAGCTTTTTGGGGACGAGGCTCCCTTAGGGCCAGCTGAGCCCTGCAGAACCCCCTGGCCCTGTGGGATGACCTGAGCACCAAGTGCTTCCTCCCTCCATCTCCTCCTCCTCCTCCCTGTGCCGATGCACTAAGCCTGACATGCCTTCGTTAGCCACAGCGCTGCTCTCTGACGCCTGATTTGACTAACCCTTTAGTGACTAATTTAATTACCCCGGCCCACAAACTGACAGACAGCTGTTAAAAATGGTTATTGCATTATTAATATGCTCCAGTAATTTCCCATTAAAACTATACTGTTAATAATTTTTTCCCTGTATTTCTTCCCTCTTAATTAGTCTATTTAAAACTTCGAAGGAATATTCTCTTTATGGTAAATGGGAGCGTCGAGCAAATTACATTTTTGATTGAATACTTCTGTGATAGGCCAGCAAATAAGACCGTTGAGTTGTTAATTATTGTCAGAGTTTCACACGATGCCTGCTAATGAGGCAGTCAATCTTCTCTGCCATTCCTGGAATATTAATGGAAGCCTTTGGTATTGGTTTTGTCACTGGGAGGAACCAGGAAATCCTCTTTCTTGGGTAGCTCTGGGTGCTGGGGGGTGTGATGGGGCTGCTGGTGCTGGATGGGTGCTGGAGAAGGTCAACAGGGCTTGAGGCTGGGCTGAGCTCACGAAGCTCTTGGGCATGCTGCCAGGGGCTGGCCCAGCCTGCACACCCAGTGGGTGTGTTGCCATGGATCAGAACACTGCTTGCTCTGTGATAAGGGTTTTTTGTGTTTTGCTTTGAGCAAAGGGAAACATCTGATCTCTCTGGATTTCAACAGGTATTTCCATTGGGTGACGCAGGGAAGTCATGAGCAAAGTGGCCATGGCTTGGGATTCACACTGAACTGCGAGGTGGTAAGAGATCATACAAAAGCAACTTTTGAGTTGTGCTGGGAGGTGAAAAGAGAGATTTCAGCAACATTGCTCAAGCTGTTTGGGGATTGATCCTATCTGACATTTGCACTAATGCTCTCATTGGACAAAGGAAGAGTTTGGTTGCAAAGCCTGCTGGTGACGGGGTTGCAGGACGCGCTGACTCTTCCCAACTTGGCTCCCATTGCCTTGCCCATACTCAGAGTGCTGGTCTGGTGGGCAGGGAGGGCCATGCCCAGTGCAATTCTTCATGTCAAAGCCACCCCCATACCAAAGCCACCTCTACCTGGCCAAGCCAGGTGTGATCCTAAGGAAGTCCTCACTTTAGAACAGGGAAACAGAGACAGAGGAGGGCTGTGGTACAGCAGGCTTTCCTGGGCTGGACTTCGTAATCTCATGAGCCTTTCCGAAAGCTCACAACTGCTCACAGACCAGTGCTTGGTTGGGTTGAAATCCCACTGAGCTGCACACCTACATGCAGTCAGAGGATGATGCACAGGTCCCTCTTCCAGCCCCCGAGAAGCAAGCACAGATGCACAGAAACTGCTCCACTATAGCACTGGGAAGCTGCTCAGGGGCGCAACGCCCTGCACCTGTGTGTCCTCCTGCACCTTCTGCTGGCACCTGACCTCCTGCAAGGAAAAGGGAACAGCCTTTGGCAGCGCAGAACATTTCTAGGGCTGTGCATGGGGCCATGCAGGGCAGCACAGTGTGTGGGTGACAGCTCACCCAGACAGCTGAAACACAATTACTGGAGACATTTCCCAGCACAGATGAGGTTAACACAGAGGTCTGTATGGCACAGGCTTACCTAGCATACAGGCAGAGTAGATGCAGCTTTGCATGTGCCCCATTTGTAGGATGAGCAAAAAAAAAAGATGACTACAGACCAAAAGCAACCGATGTCAAAACCCAGATGGATTGTAATTTCAGCTGCGGGCAGCGTCAGAGCTGCAGCGGAGGACAAAGGACTGGATTTGTCAGGACTGCACGGCACAAGGCAGAGCAGAAGCTTGCCTTCCCTAAATAGGTCACACAGTGTTCCACGCTCGGTTTTATTTCTGTAGATGTGCTCTGAGGAAGTGGCTGTGTGGGTGCCTGACCCAGAGACCAGCAGAATCCGTGGGACTGCACACAGCCCCGCAGACCTGCTCCTCTCCCTTCAGCCTGCTTGAGCCATTTCAGCCCTGCTCGCAACAGGGAAAGCCAGGCAAGAAGAGATAAACCTTGCAAAGGTCAGAAAATCCTGGCGACAGCAGGCAACGTGCTGGCGTACACCAGATGGCACAGCTGCTGCGGAGAGGCCAGCACTCAGGGACATCCCTCCGGTTATCTGCTGCAGCCACTCCACACTGCCAAACCCACGCACTCCCCTGAAATTATATGGGGCTGATCTGGGATCACCCTATGTCTGCCTGACCAAGTGTGCTGGTACATCAGGAAAGGTGAGGGGTTTTTTTTTTGAGCATTCTGGGATGCTCCTGATACCCTCCAAACCCCATCCCATGCAGCTGCACAGCCCCACAGGAACAGCACCGAGGGACAGGAGGGGTACAACAGCCCCTGCAGGAGCAGCCACCTGGGACCATAACTGAAGGAGCCCAGACCCTGCATGCCCAGTGCTCTTCAGAGCAGCCAAAAGGCCAAGGAGCGAGATGTCGGACAGCAAACCTCCTGCTTCCTTAAATCTCTGCAAAGCCACAGCTGGTGAATCCAAACAGCACACAGCTGGGGCACCTCCCCACGCTGCTCTCCAGGTTTGCGCTCAGTTCCACATGTTTCTTGGCCTTTCTTGAGGCTGAGCAAGGGGACAGGACTGACTTCTGTTTTTTTTTTTTTTTTTTTTTTTCCCACTGTGCAGTAGGGCAGAGGATTAGTGCTGCTGCTCCCCAGGCACCCAGCATCCCCCCCACCGTCACCCCAGCTGTCTCTGAGCCCATCTGCTGTCCACTTCTGCTTTACAAGCAAGCCAGGCACTGCTTTCACTGCAATAAAGTTTTTCAGGCTTAGACTCAAAGCTGTATTTCTTCCTTTCATCAATCAGAATTCAACAAATGAGGAGGTTTCCGTTTATAATTAATTGCCTGTGATGCAGCATATCCTGGTTGTACCAGAGAAAGTGGAGTCTGTAACTCCTTGAGCTCCAGAGAAAATGCCATGCAAAGCCCCTACATCAATGGCAGCCATTCATGACTCTACTTGCATATTGGTATCATACATAGTGGCGTTTGGGCACAGACTCTTTCACTCCCAAAACCCAGAGTATCACAGCAGTCTGGCACCATGTCAAGCTCACATAAACCCAGGTGTGCTCCTTCACCTGGACACAGCACCTGCCCAGCAGGCTGGAGGTGGGAAGGGCAGGCTCAGGTTTGCCCAGGATCTCATCAGCCTGGGACAATCTGCTCCTACCTTAAGTCCTCAAGAACCTTGTACAAGAGCGAGAAGAAGCCAGGTCTCATAACACACCTAGCTCTGGCTTCTAGGCTCACGTCAGCGCAGCACCACACCCTGCCTCACACACATCTCCCTTCCCGTGGGGAGGTGCACGATGATAACTGGAGCCTCAACACCTCTCTGCAGGAAGAGGAAACGAGCTTCCTATTCAGAGAGGGCAAGGAAGACCAGTGGAGACACATCAGTGGAATAGCCCACCCAAAATAAATAGGGTCAGCTTCAGGTGTCCACTCCAGTCTCAGAGGACTCATTTTCACTGCTGGTAAAACAGCAAAGTCCTTCAGCTGGGAGATTTGGACCCCATGGAAGCCAACTACCAGCTCCTGGGTAAGCCACCACCATGGATCCTTGCTGGGGACAGGCAGCGAGCAGAAACCCACGGCTTCCCAAAGGAGAGCATCAGCACACAACATGAGGAGAAACCACTTCTGGGTACCAACACCCAACTGCATGGGGACCTCGTGCACCAGGCACTGCTGCCAGGAAGCTCAGTGCTATGAGCCTACAGTGATGCTTGAAACAACAGTTAACAGCAGACGACAGGCTGTTGGCATGGGCACACGTGGGATGAACGGGGGCTGGGTTAACTCCATCCCTTCCCACAGGGTTTTCAGGGCTTCCCCCTGGGGAGCTGGCGCAGAGCAGCTGCTCCGCAGTGTTTACTCAGGTAGACAAGCCCTAGCAGATGTCAGGCCCACTGCACACTGATCAGGCCTGCTATAGATGGTTATAAGCAATGTATTTGCCTCCTGGACTCTATAGGTCATGGACCTCTTTATTAAACCATCCATCACTTTATCATTAACCCTTTATAAACTACTCAGTTACAGCCCAAAGCTGCTTCCAAATCCAGAGCAACTACATTTCAGAGCCAACGCCTTCAGCTCTGGCCCATCTGTGTTTAATACACACTAATTAGAAAGAAAAAAAAAATAGAAAATGTGGACTGAACTGAATAAAGAGACTTTTTATTGCAAAAGCTCAGTGCATATTTACACAGTATCCTGCCTTAATTCTCAGCTTCCTCATTTATGTCATTTTAAGCCCTCCACAGTAGCAGGGAAGTATTAGCTGGTGTTTAATTGTGTGTTTCTGGGTTAAGGGTTCCTGCAGGAAGACCCACGGGTGACTTGGGGCAGCATGGCTGGGATCAGCAAGGACACGGGCAAGCAGGGACCGGGGACATCCCTCAGCCCCAGGCTGGAGGTGAGTGCTGCCCACGAACGCTGCCAAAGGGACAGCCTCAAAGGCATTAAGAGCTCCCATTTACACTAATGGTATTCATATGGCTCAGACGCACACAGGGAGAAACAGCTTCAGTCCATCAGCACTAGGGAAAATGGGCATTGACAGAGAACTTGGTGAGGAATAGGAATATGGCCCTGCAGGGTGCATCCCCTGCCCCTAAAGTCACTTTGGTGGGTGCTTTAAGCTGGTTGCTTAGGGTCTCCCAGGCTCCTGGGAGGGCATCACCCCATCCCATCCCATCCCATCCCATATATGTAAGGCAGAAGGATATCAGCACTAAGCATGTTCTAAGTGACACACCAAGGGCACAGAAAGCAGCAGCGTCACGGGGGGCACCAAGTGCCCTGGCTGTGCAAAGCTCAGTATGTGAGACACCAGGACCTGTTGTTTGCAGGAGGCATGAGCACTTTCTCCCCAGACCCACCTGATCCCAGTGCCACCAGACCTGAACTCACACAGCTGTGCTCTGCATCCCTCCCCTCCAAAGCCTGCTCAGTACCTCTGCTTTAGTTCTCAAACAGAGGAGAAATGTACTAGGTGAGCTGTGTGAGGACCACCTGGCCCTTCTGCACCCACATCCTCCATCCCTGCTTCCCCTCCAGCCACCCTGCTCAGCCCTGCTGGCACCAGACCCCGAGTGCAGTGGGTCCCTGACTGCACCCTAAGCTATGACAAAAGGCTCAGCTGCTAGCACCTCATTATATCGAAAGCACTGGAGGAAATGTTTGGAATGAACTGATTAGCACACAGGAATTCTTCAGGCAATGAAAACAGGGCAGTTCCCAAGATGGGATTATTATTTTGCAAAGCTTCACCTAATTTTCTTGGTGTTATTTTCCCTCCCATTCGCTCCCCAGCCCTCCTTCCAATCCTCTCCATCTTCACAGTGCTCTTTGATTTAGTCTCTCCAAACAATATTCTGCTTAATGCACTGCAGCGTGGCACTCGGGAAAGCACCACTGCCCACCAGACCCCCGGGCTTTACATGCGTAGCAGCAAGAACAACTTTAGAGAGCTTTTCCTTCTCACTCTGTAGCCAGCAGCCAGACTTGGGGAGACTGAAGAACCTGCCAGCTACCAATCATCATCTACATCACAGAAGCCAAGAACGCAGCAAATAAACAGATGAAAAAGGGCAATGATGCGGAACCCAGACACAGCAGAGGCAAAGGGCAGAGGATTTGCAGCGGCAGCGCGGCACGGCCGCGGTCCCGCCAGGCAGCTGTGGCACAGCACAGGGAGGTCGAGGGTTTTCCAGGCCGATGGGCAATGCTGGACGCAGTGCCTTGTGTTACGCTGATACTCTCTACAAACCACACGCTGAGCTACTGGGGCCTTCTGCCTGGAAAGCACGGCATTTGTTTCTTGCTGTGGGTACCCTGAGAGCGGAGGGGATGAAAAAGCACCCCGAGAGCCAGGCTGACATCTCAGAGCAGAGCGAAGCCTTGGGGCAGCTGTGGCCGTGGGGCATGGTGCCCAGCCCAGTGGGGTGATAGAAACATCACTGGAGCGCAGCTGATGCTAATTAACTTCACTTGTCTTAGGAAAGTGCAGCCACCCTTGCTCACCAGCTGCAGCTGCACTGCCCCATGGTTGAAGTTGGATGAGACTTTTCCTGTGCAGTTTTGTTGGTGAGCACAATGTTCCTCTGCAGCCACGTGTGCATCCCCCACTCCTTCCACAAATTAATAAAATACCAAGAAATAAATAAACCTAGGGGTTCACTTTCTCCAAAAATCCTTTTCAAACCTACAAGGAATGGTGTCTTTCCTGAAATGCCCTTAAAAACACAAGGACACAGCTCCTCGGCTTGTGTCCACCTCCACTCTGTTGCCTCCATGAGGTTGTTTCTCATGCTCGCAGCAGCTCTGTAGCACATCGCAGGTCCCTGGCACGTTCCCAGGAACGTTTCAGCTTGGATGCATTTTATTAGTTTTGTCCTCTGAATGAAGTGATCCAACAGCAGTCACGGGAGATAAAAAGCAGAAAGGAGGAGCAGAAACAGACCACACCAGGCAGGTTTACAGCATTGGAAATCTCATCAGAAGTGGCTGGTTGATGGTGCCAGCTCTTTCCACTAAACTGCATTTCAAAATAGCTGAAGGAAATGTTTTAATGTTCTCCCAGTGTCACTGCTCCTCACAGGACTGGTGCCCCCAGCCACACAGCTAAGCTGGATGGAGAGGCACACAGCACATGAGAATGGGGACATTGTCCCATCTCCCCACTGCCTCAAAGCACCACAGGGACTTAAAGACAAGTTTGCTCATGGCAGGGGCAATGCAACACCGCATTGGCTTGTGATGGGTGAAGGCAACGTGGGTCAGCTGGGTCAGAAACAGATGGCAAAGCTGACCGCAAATCTTTTGCGTTTACTGGGACTCAAGTGCCTGCACTCCAAACCAGCCCTGCCCCACAACTGTTGTGCCCAACTCCAGTGACCCAACGCTCTCCAGAAGCACCGCATCCCTCCCAGCAGTGGCTGTGCCCTGCTCCCAGCCCAGCCACCCCCTGGCTCCTGCAGCAACCATCTGCCATTCCTGCACCTTGGCATCCTCCCATCCCTGAGCACTGCTGTGGTTTTTAACTCATTTCTCATTCCGATTGCCACAAAATGGAGCCCTCTGCTTTGCTCTGACACCAGCTCAGCAGCCCAGGAACACCGGGTCCCCCAGCTGCCTTCTACCTGCCCCACGCAGCCCTGGCTGATATGAGCGCATCCTTGTGAAACCCCAGGGAAGGCAACTGAAACAGCAAGGGCGGAGGAGGAGAAAGGAGGGCATGGTTTCCCAGCCCAAGCTGCATGCAGCCATGGCCAGGAGGTGGCCACATGGTCCCTCTCCCATTTCCCAGTGCCCTGCCCGGGCAGCAGTTGGTCACAAAGGACAGGTAAGAAAACTCATGTGCAGGGGAAAGGCATAATTAGGGAAAACTAGCACAGACAGGCTGGAGAAACCGAGAAGCCATGGGGCCACACTGCTTTTGAACTTACAGCTACAAAGTGCGCTCCGGGCAATGTTTAACAGGAAGCAAAGGCAGAGACATGAAAACAAATAACACCATTGAACGGGGATGGGAGAGCTCCATTCACTGAAGAAATCCAATGCTGGATTTTGTCACCTTGCACCTCCCTAAGCTCACGCACCCGTGCTGTGTTTCACAGCCCTCCGAACCCGCTGCATCCAGTACTTGTCCGAATGCCGGCAGGATCCTGCTGCCCAGAGCTGAGCTGCTGCTGGCAGCTGGAGGTCTGACGGACGGACAAACAGACACACATGCACACACAGCTACCAGCAACACAAGAAGCTGCAGAGCTCGGTGCCAAATCCTGCTCTGTCATGGGCGATCCCAGATACATTAAAGGGAACCATTCCGGGTGTGAGACAGCATGTGCATATTTGGCAAGTGTTGGGGGTTTTAATTGTCTCAATAAATACATAAACAAAATCTGTTTGTGCATTTGTTTGCTTTTTCCTCCTGGGCTCTGTGGCACTGTTGATGAGAGGAGCAGCAATCACTCAGCTCACAACTCGTCGCTGCTCCTGGTGTTTGCTGTCTGCAATGGATTTGCCTATGAGCTAGGTCCAAATTTGCAGTCACTGCCCCTAAGTGGTTTGATCATTTTCTGCGTAGTTTTATAGCCCAGCATGAAGAGCTCAAGAATTTAGCAGGATCGCACAAAGAGCTGGAGCACAGAGAGGGAAATTCAGCATTACTGTAGCAGGGATTATTACAAAGCCCACAAAGAACAAGGGCTGAAATGTCCCTCTGCCTCTGGGCAGTACAGATCCCACTGCTGGCAGTGGATCAGAGGTGCTCTAAGCACAGTGAGGACTCTGCACCCTCCCAGTGCAACAGAGGTGCTAGTGGGCATGGGTTTGGTTCTGACCTAATCAAGACACTCCCTGGGTGATTCCAGATTGAATTTATTTTTTTTTCCCTTTTCGTCTCTGCTGCTTATTTCCCCATCACACCACCCCTGTGACCCCTCTCTTCTTGTGCTCGCAGCCTTTGGTGGCTGCCACAGGGTTACGTCCCAATTTAGTCATCCCTTAGCCAAATGAGACAGAGCTGACTCCTCCAATCTGCTCTCATAAATCAAACCGGGAGGCAGGAAGCAGGAAAATCCCACAAGCAGCCAGGATGATGCAGAGTTGACACATGCAGGGCAGAGGCTGGCAGCTGCCTCCCTGTGCAGCATCCATCCTTTCCCCACAAAGGATGATGCCAGGGGCTGCCTTTATCCCTGTGTTAAGCACCCTTTTGTGAGATGACAGCACGTTGGGGTGATGTGAAGCTCAGGCCAGAGCCACAGGGACGTTATCTCTGGGGATGTTGTTGTCTCTGTGATGTGCATGGTAATGGATTGCCTTCCATCCAGAAATGAATAAGTTGTGCTTGGTGATGCAATGATCAATTTGCTCCATCGTGTTAAGCCATCCATTCATCACAGGCACCTGCTGTCAGCCACAAGCGGCTGCATCGCTGGTGCTTGTGGCTGCAGAAATTGACAGGGCAAGGGCCTGGAAGGCAGCACCCCGGGGCTGCTGCTCCAGGAGAGACACAGCACCAAAAAGGGCTTCCCTTGCACGAACACATCCCAGGGCTCAGGAACAGGTGATGCTGCAGGGACGGACTGACCACGAAGGCAGAAAAAACAGCAGGAGTGGACCCAAGAGAAACCCTTTTGCACTGAATTGGGTGGTGCTAGAGATGAGCAAGGAACCCACCTTGTGCTGGAGCAGAGAACCCAGCAAACACCTACCGAGCCTCAGTGGTGCTCGCCAGTAGCAGCGCCCATTTGTCTGTGCTCCCGCGGGCGAGCCACAAGGCCCAGACGAGACGTGCTGACACTGAACAAAACTGCTTCCCCTTGCCCGGCCCAGATTCCCTCTGCCTTTCGTCTCTGCTTCTCCTTTCATCCACCTCTGCCAGAGAGCACAGGGAGCCTCACAGAGAGGTGAAAAGTGCCTGAATTTCTGCAAAAGGTAGTGCCACACTGGTGCTGCTGGTAGACAGCTCTGGCAAGACCGGGCAGTAGTCGTGTTGCAGGGCATAGTCAGAAAGGGCCATGCACAAGGAGCAAAAGCTCAGCTCCTGGCCTCGACATGCACTGGCCTCTGCTCCCCAGGATGCATGAGCTCAGAGCGAAGGAGCAAAACTGGCTCAAATGCAGTGTGTGCAGCACTGAGAGAAATGAAGATAAAATAATAATAATAGCAATAATAAAAAATCTCGCTGATTGTACTTTGGCAAAGAATTCAGAGAGCAAAGGGGCTCGCTTGGGAGCAAAACGAAGATGAATTGACAAAGAGTTCAAGAGAATTCATTCTGCCACTGAACACTTGTCTCTCCATCAGGACATCTCAAAGGCTTGTCAAGCAGAGACAAGGCTTTTATTTGTTTCTATGGTTGCCATAACGATAGAGCTATATGTCATGTCAGGCAGCAGCTGAGGCTCGCTCCTCTGATTTATATCCGCTCACGAGAAATTACAAACTTTACTACAGAGCTGGTGGCACAGCAGGGCAGGGGGTGCCACTGGCATGGTGACAGCAGCACAGGAGCCCCCAGCATCTCCCAGGACTGTGCTGTGCCTCCAGCACCAGTGTCACCCCATGCAGCTAGCAGGCCACCAAAGGGTGCTCCTGTTACCCACACCAGGGTGAGAGCAGGGGCTGCAGGTCCTCACTGCTGTCTGTAGAGAGCTGCCCATGGGGCAAGCAGCCTGCACTGAACAAGCACAGCAGCTTGGCTGCAACCGTGGGAGGAAGCCAGAGGAAGCTTCATCAGGGAACCACGTGGAGAACCTGTGAGCAGCAGCAGGCAGCCAGCACTGCTCCAGAGAGCTGCTGACAGGAGAGCCCCACCTGGCCTTTCTGCAGTCCCAGGCGTCTTCATAAAACCACAAGGCCACATTTGAACCTTTAACCCTCCAAGTCGTAAAGACTCCATCACTTTTTTTCTCCAAACCAGGCTTTCTGCAATTTTCCTCCATTAAACCCTTCACGACAAGTGACCCCAGAGCCAAAAGGTGCCAGACTAATGAAAGGTCTGGAGGAATGCAGCACGCTCATTACTACAGGCACAGAAGAAATACAGGACTGAATTACTATCGCAGCGTTACAGGACAGCAAACAGGGCGCTCCAGGAGCTGTAATAGGGTGCAGGATCTGACCCCTGCCACAGGGACATGACGGGATCACAGCTACAACACCACAGCACCACAAGCAGGAGCTGCTGGCATGCAGGGACAGCAGTGCCACCGTGGTCCCAGCAAGCAGAGGGATTACTTTTGGACACCTGTGTGTGGGTAGCATGTGTTCAGCTCCAATGATAGCTCCAACATTACCAGTCACCCTTCGGACATCTGAACCACCAGAACTGCTGCTTTGCTGCTCCCCTGACTTGCTGCCAACGTATGTCTCTGTCCAAAGAGACAAAGCAAAGAGGCTGCAAGATGAACAGCTCTAAAGTACCACTCTCATTTCATAAACACTTCCAAGAACCTCAGCATGGACACGGGACACGTGATGCTCATGAGCACCAAACACCATAGCGTCCCTGCTTGCGGACTGCACTGAGCAACCTGAGCACATCTGCTCTTCACCTCCAGCAGCATCACCCCTGCCTCCATCCATCACAGGGTGCTCGGATCCTGAGCCAGCAGTCTGATCCCTGCTTGAGAAGTGTTTAGGTTCTAATGCAGAAATAATAGATCAGTTTGGAGTTTTCACTGTATCTGCGAAACCTTCCATAATTCAACATCAAATATTTATTATTACATTTATTAAAGTTTTAATAATTCAGCATCTCCTGAATGTAAGATGCAAGTGCCATGAACTCGCCTCCCTTATTCTACCTGGGTCACTCCGATATTTATATCTGGAATTCTCAATTCGAGTTTCATTTAGGAGGAGAACAGGCAACAGCCCCCATGCCAGAAGCTGCCCTCCTCCTTCCCTGGCACTCCTCCATAAGGATCTGCGTCCAGAGACAGGAAGCAAGCTTCCCAACCCCAACTTCTGCTTTCTCATGAAGATGTTAGGTGGCAAGAGATAACTTTCTCATGGCTTGGAAAATGTTAACGTACAACAAGGTGACCCTTCTCCTCCTCAACCACAAATCATTCAACTTCTGCTGACAAAAACCAGCTTGCCCAATAGAGCCAAATTGGAGTAGATAAGTACCAAGGTCTTTTTGCAAGAGAGGGAACAAGCACTAATCAGCAACAAAACCCCTCTTGGAGGTGAGGATTTCTTGGAGGTCAGTCCTGGCTCTCCCTTAGATTTTGCAGGCACTATCTCCAGCTACAGCCCTGCCGAGACTCATGATCAGAAAAATAGAAATCCACTGTCCCAGACTCACTTCCCAAGCCCCTCACTTTGTCCACTCTCAGCCCTGCTGAGCTACATGTTAGAGGTTGTCTGGCTAAAGCACAAGCTAGCAAAAATGGGGGAGCCAGAGAAATATCCAGGCATCTGCTGAACTCAAGGAAGGAAAAAAAAAGTCTCTCCTTGCATAATAATTGGACAAGCAACATGGCCATTCACCAGGGTCTGGCCTTGTCCTTTTAAGATCCCCAGAGCAGACTACTAATGGTTGAGCAGATGTGATATACATCTGAGTCTCTGAATGATGATGGCACCTCTGTACCTACAACACACTGACTTAAGCTATGAAATCAAACATTAGATTTACTCGAAAAATACCTTGCCACAGTCTTACCAATTCACCTGACTGGACTGGCAGGCTTCAGTTACATGCACATACCTGGCCTAGATCCATCAGGACCCAAAAAATCCTGGAGAACAATCCCATCAGATTCCTTATGGGAAGAAAATTGATCAAACTTACCATCACAGAAATTATCACAGCCTCAGTAACAATTAAAAAGCAGTCTAGTCACTCAAGCACGAGCAAAATGAGAAATCTGCTTCCTACCTGACATCTGCTGGATCTTCCGTCACCAGAACATCTGTCTTGCAGCTGGCAAGAGGGTTGATAGAAAGCTCCACGGGGGGCACCACGAAGCTCTTACTGACAGGCAGCCACAGGCCTTGTCCCAGACTATAGGTGGACCTGGAATGTGTGACAAACATGTCATACAGGAATACAGCAACCACAGCAAACGGTGGAACTCCACCTGGAAATCAAACGGACAAGCTGACTGGCACCCAACCCACCTGAGTATCTTCTCTGGTGCCTGCTCTCCCGTGACCAAGTCGTATCCCCTCTCAAGTGTAGTGTACGGCCATGGCCTGGGAGACCAAGAGGGAGAGAGAAGCTGTGTCACGTCACCCAGCAGGGACGACAGCACCCACTGGGTGCCAGGTCTCTGGTGATGATGA
Organism: Alectura lathami; assembly: GCA_013399715.1. Lineage (NCBI taxonomy): Eukaryota > Metazoa > Chordata > Aves > Galliformes > Megapodiidae > Alectura > Alectura lathami. The sequence goes on from VXAV01001209.1 coordinate 42,201, forward strand.
TGGAGGAATGGAGAGCTGACCCCAGCATGGAGCCAGCACACTTCACACTCACCCTTCACTGTGTCCCCAGTCACTGCGCACACAAAGGTGACGATGCACAGGGTCCGGGGCATAGCCTTCGTGACAGCTGCACTCCCCTAAAAGAGATCAGGGACAGGTGAGACCTCCCCACATGTCAGAAAGCACTGTATGGGCCACTCATCTCTGCTCATCGTGGGCAGGTCTGGTGGGCCTGAAGCTCTTCAGAGCCTTCTGAAACCTTTGGGTGAGGAGATGTGGAAAGCTGGAAGAAACCTGGAGCTTTTGCGAGGAGGCCCCACGGCGGCCTACAGCTCCCTCCCAGGGCAGCGCAGGGGCAGGCGCTGAGCTCTGCTCTCTGGGGACAGCGACAGGGCCCGAGGGCACGGCACGGAGCTGCCAGGCGAGGGTCAGGCTGGGGGTTAGGGAAAGGCTCTGCCCCAGGGGGTGGAGGGCATGGCACAGGCTCCCCAGGGCAGTGGGCACGGCCCCGAGCTGCTGGAGCTCAAGCAGCATTTGGACACCGCTCTCAGACACAGGGTTTGGGTTTGGGGATGCTGTGTGGGGCCAGGGGCTGGACTCGATGGCCCTTGCAGGTCCCTTCCACCTTGGGGTATTCTATGAGTCTGTGACTTTTTTGAAGGGGTTACATGATGTGTTCCTGCTGCAACTGGGGATGTAATGCAACGATGTGTAACGTCTGTCCCCAGCTCATGCTCTTGTACATCTCTGCAGCTCCCTAGGTCCAGCCAGGTTCTGCATGACAGCCTCCAATGCAAGCTCAGCATGACACCAACTTTGCTGCAGCACAGCAAATGTCCACCCCACAGGTGGAGGCCCCTCCACAGCCTCCCTGGGCCCACCCAGCGCAGAAACACCAACCTCCCATCCCACCTGGCCTTCAGCCATGCCCCTGCCCCGGTTCCGAGGGCTCCCACCCCCTGCTCCAACCTCCCACACCAACACACACCAATACACCCTGCTGACAGCAGGAGCAGAGATCTGATCTTGGCTCAGATCAATTCCAAGTTCTGTGGAAATACATAACCCGGAGCAAGAAATGGCAAAATCAAAGGATGAATTGGATTCACACGTGGAGATTTCTGTTACAAGCGCCTATCAATTGTTTCTCCCACACCCTCCACCCTGCATCATGCTTTTGCTTATTGTAGAGGCAGATTGGGCTTGAAGGCCCGGGGCAGAGCCAGGGGGACCACAGAGAAGGGGTGGCAGGGAAGGGGAGCCCCCGGTGCCAGCATGGATGCAGGGTGGCAGGTGCCTGTGTGCGCCTCAGGTCCCTAGCTGAGCTCAGCGTGTCTCACAGAGATTACAGTAAAGAGCTTTATTGTCGGGAGGGAATGAAACGGGGATGAAGCCCACAAGATTCTTAGAGAAGAGATGTCTGGAAAGGAGGAGGTGGGAAAAAAAGAGGGGAGGGGGGAAGACAGAGACAGCTAATGATGCACTAAAATGCAACAGCACCTTCATGAAATATTCACTGCTTTAAACACGTCTAATATTAAAGATTAAATGTCCTGGGATTTGTCCTAGCGACTTCCAAGCACTGATTTATGATCTGTCAAAAGCTGCTAACCTCCTGATTCATAACAGGAGAGGCAGGAGCGTTACTTCTCCAAAGGGAAGAAGCTGGGAAGGAGACGGCGGCTAGAGCTCCGGCTCGCTGTGCCGCAGCCCACCTGGCCTGGGGCGGTCTCGTGGCAAGAACTGCATGTCCTAATGGCTCCATCAGCAAGTTAAAAAAACAGAAAAGTTATTTTTTTCCCTGGGTGCTTAGTACGCAAGTTTCCCCAGCCACACTGTGGATCATTAATTCCCGGCGCTTATTACATAACAAATATATGCTCTGCAAATGAGAGACATCTCAGAGTGCTTGCAAAGCAGAGCTGGGAGTATTGGGGCACACAAATTAGAGCAAATCAGAAAGAAAGAAAAAAAAAAAAACACCTACAGAGGTTGGCATCAAACAGCCCAAACACTTCCTTCGTTATTGATGGCTGCAGGTGCCAGGGCTGTTAACCCCTTTCCCGCAGCACGATGTGTTTATTTTGTCCGCCAGTTTGTTTACTGTTGAGGCAGCCCGGTGTCGGAAGGAGGAACTCTATCAACCTGCAGAAATATCGATTTTATTGACTTCAATCCTAGAGCTTCAACAGCTACAGCTGGTGCTGGTGGCTCTACCGGGAGTTTTATGGGGAGGTTTGTGTCGGTAAGCAGGAGCACCCCACAGCAGGGATGCCATGCAGGGCTGGGACCACAGGCTGTGGGGTGAATCACCAGATGCTCAGTGTGACAGGGACCAAAAGCCCAAACAAGAGTGCTCTTGTTCAGGGCTCCTAAACCCTGTATCTGCCTCTGCTGCGGGAGGACAAATGAGTCACCCACAAAGCGCTGTGACAAGTGTCCCACTCCTGCAGCCACTGACCTGCGTCATGCGAACGGTACAGACACCGGCGCCGGTGGCCATTTGTCTTCCTTCAGATTCATAAGCTACAAGTCAGGCTGGATAATCCACGGTGAATCTCAGTCTGTTCTGGCAAAAGGAAGGATCACTGCTCGCATCGGTCAAGTGAGAGCAGGTCCTGTTGTTCTGGAGGTGCCAGTCTGTATTTGCAGTCTGTTGTTTACCAGAGGGACGGAGGGAGGGAGGAAACACCTCTGCCATCACAGGGAAAAGGCAAATAAAGGAGGAAGTGGAAAACCACAGATTTAGCTGTGGGAGGGCAAGGGGAGAGCTGAGGCTATGGTAGAGCCTGGTAGACCACAGCCCTGTTGCTCCTGCTCCCCCCTCTCTGCTTCCATGAAACCTCAGAAGACGCTGCACAGCCATGGCTATGGCAGGGAACACAGAGCTTCTGCTTGGGGCTGAGCCTGTCGGAAACTGCAGGACACATCCAGAGCCACCAGACACGTCGCACAGTCTCATCCTGCTGTGCTTTCATGTCCACAAGGCTGGTGGAGGAGCCGAGTGCGCGTGGAGATCAAAGCAGCACCCAGAGCCCCGCCACAATCGACATCGCTGCTGCCCTGCAGCCAGGAAGGGGAGCAGGAGGAACTGGGCAAACCAAGCACACTAATGCCTGGTGGCTGCACACAGGTGGGAGCTTCCTCTGCCCATTTCCAAGCACAGGGCTCCACATGTCGGCATGCTTCACGCGGTGGAAGTGCTGGAGCACTCTGCAGCCACAGTCAGCATCTTCTGCACCCCGGCTTTTGGCTCAGGGCTGGCCCATGCCAGGACTTGCTCCTGCCCAAAGGAGATGAACCTGCCCCAAGCCCTCTTGGGCTCCTCGCCTCCAGGGGCACAGGGAAGGAGTTAGGTGCAAAGGAATAAAGAAACCCTCCAGCCACATCCAGACCAGCGCACTGAGGACTTCAGGTCTCTTTTCTGTATGTCTACACTGGAAGCTGCAGAACTTTTCTTCCATTTCACTCACCCCACTATATTTCTGCACCTCCTAAACCAGAAACATCACCCAGCCATCTCCTTGCTTATCCATGGAGCAGCGCAGCCACGCGTTCCCACGCCAGCGTGCCGGGTAATCCTGTTAGCCTCGTTAGGGCGAGAGGCGATCTGCTGTGATAATACCACAGGATCCCCCTAATCCTCCAGCACAGCACGCAGCAGAGGCTCCCAGAGTCCCTGTGCTCCTGGGGAAGCTGCTCTTTGCAGGCAGCAGCCTTTTCATTCATGGAGCCAGGCACTGTGCCTCTGCCACCAAACCCTGCAGTCCCCATGGGCTGCAGGGCTGCAAGCCTTTAACTCACGTGAGCGTTGCATAAGTGCTCCCGCCTGTCCCTCCCTCCTGTGAACAAACCTGTCGGGGCCTCAGAGGTTCAGAAGCATCCAGAGGGAGCTACGCATTGATTTATCCTTTGTGAAAGTTTTCTGAGCTCCTGGCAGGATGTCACAGAAACAATCTCTTAATCCAGCACCTGGAGAAAGTTCGACAAAGCTGAACCAAACCCTGCTGTCCTGCAGCCACCTGGAGCAGAAGCTCTGGTCCCCTTCATCCCTAAGGGGACACAGCTATCACAAGGCAGGATGACCAACAGACACCCCCCAGGTGATGCTCCATCACACCACACAAGCAGCAGCAGGCTTGTACAGAAACTAGGGATGGCTCGAGGTGGCTGGGAGCAGAGGCAGAGGGCTCAGCTCCGTGCTCTGAATGCAGAGGGAAAACGTGGAATCAACCTGACAGACATCCCCCTCTCCCCCTCCACAAGTCACCCTCCTTGCAGAGATGCATCAAAGCACTTAAAAGCAAGCTTAACTTGCGAGGATTGTGTCTGGGTTTACGCTCGGCACAGATATTATTCTCATTATCATTTCCTAAGCCCCTAAGCTGCTCTGCCGAGGAAGCTCCCCACGGGCACACGTGCATGGCTGCTGCAAGGTCCCAAGCAGGCAGCACCCAAGGGTGCTCTGCAGTGCCCAGCTGTTGCCGTCCAGGCTGACCACTCATTACCCAAAGTCAGCCACCACGGTTGATGGGATGAGCCAAGCAGGTGAGATGTGCCCAGGAACACCTCCGGCCACAGCACTCCCCTCCCTTCCCTCTTCTCTGCAGTCTTTAGATGAGCACAGAAATGCCATTACAGGAACATTAGCAGCTGCAGGATTAAACACTCTAATGGCACAAAATGAGAGTGCAAAGACAGCACAGATAACCTTAACTCAGCCCCCTCGCGGGCATGCATTTTGATTGCTGTTTATGTCTAACACTGCAGCCCAAAGCAGTTAGCTTGGGAGTTAACTGCCTCCTGCCCTGCTTGGTGCACAAGGCAAGCTGTGCTGCCACATGAAAAGAAATCTTGTATTACGTGGGTTTTGACCAAGTTATTAAACTACATACCTTAGAGAGACAGAACCTCATCTTATGAAAGTCAAAGTCAATAAAGACCCCAGGATCTCCCAACAGCGAAAATAGCACAAGTTCATGAGAACAAACAAATATTACTTGATGTGCACAAAAGCTGCATGATATTAAATTGAACTATTGGTGAAAATGGCTGTTTTCATAAACACAAGTACCCCCTCGCCAAGGTTGGTCATCTGCTGATTTACATGTTCAGCTCTGCAACCTCCAAATTCCCTTAACAAGCACCTTTAAAAAATGGGTACGTTTAACAACAGCTTTCATCTGTTTCCCACCCGCAAGAGCCCTGTCCTACCAGGACAGCAAAACCATCTGCAGCTCCAGTGACAAACTAGCCCATTTGGAAGATGATGGAAACCCTTTTCTTTCCTCCTGCCAATTCCTAGAAAAGACCTTTCGCTACCACATCTAATTGGGTTCTTACAAGCATGTGCCTATTGTTTTGTGGGTGCAATCAATTGTGGATTCATAGAAGACAGTTTCAACGGGTAAGTGCCTGATTTATGGATGGGGAAAAAAATCAACGCACTCGCACCTGCTAATCAAGGTAGTGATCCATCTCATTTATGCCACTGCTCTGGCAAGCCTGACAGCCCAGAATCAGAGGCTGTTTTTTCCAGCATTTGGCCCTAAGGGACCAATTCTCCAGCAGGCCTCTTAAGCGATGCCCACAGAATGCGCAAGTGAAACAGTTTTGTGCATACAAAGCAGGTAATTGTGCTCACAAATCAAGATTTGCATATGTCACCAAAAAAAGAAGGAAGAACTCATAAATGTTACTGGCACTGGGAAAGGAGGTAAGTGAAAAAGCAGCACTCCTGTATTGCAGGAGAAGGCATTTGAGAATGTGGCACGAATGCCACGTCCACTGGAAAGAGCCAGCCAAGGAGCGGCTGTGGGGCACATCACTGCACTGCAGGAGGACAAGGCCAGATCCAGGAGAGGCACCCAGATCACCCGAAGCCACAGATGATACTCTGCTCCCACGCAGATGTTGGTGCTCTCTCTGAAAAGCTCTGATGAGCTGGTACTTTGCAACCCGGGCATGAGGTTTGTCAGGGGCAGCAATCACTTAATTAAAGAGTGAGTCACACTGCAAAGACACGAGGGAAAGCAAATTAAGGTCAGGCAAGCAAGATGTGTTTTTGGCATTTCCTTGTGTTTCTGAGCCACAGTTTCCAGCATGGGTTATTATTCAGACTGAAGTAGCACTTGGTGGCTTCGGTCACAAATCAGCACATCGCAAGGACAGATGTTCCACAAAGCTCCAACCCTAAGGAGGTCTTCAGTCCAGGGAGGGGTAAGAGGTTGAGTGTCACCAGACAGAGCACGTGTGACCTGGTGGCTTCTGTCCAAGTGCGTGCCAGGAGTCCCTGGCACTGCTGCTGAGGATGAGTCTTACTGCAGACGTGGAGGAGGTCTGCCTATACCTTGGGGTGAGGAAGCTTTGGGACAAGGCTAGATCCTCACTGCAGGACACAACAGCCTCCAAGGGGAACTGAAGCCAGAGTAGCTGCAAACACACTGAAGCACCTCAAGGCTTGCCCTGCTGCTCCTTACAGGGGAAACCTTCAGGGCACTCATTGACCCAGACAGGACAAACCTTGGCCCAGCCTTCTCGTGGGCTCCTCACCCAGCCAGAGAGGATGGAGGGCAGGAAAACCCCCACACCCATTCCTTGGGATGCTCACAGCAACGATAAAATCCCTGACCTGGAAAGGTTGAAATCTAGACAGGATTTATGTCCTCTAGTAAAACCACAGGCCTCTCTCTCTTGTGGTGATAAAAATAAATCACCCTTAAAAATAGAATGACATTAATAAATATAAATCTAAAAATACATGCTGTGCATCACGGAATTATGGTCTGCTCCCAGTCTGGCACGCAAACTTCTCACCAACTGAAGGCTCGTCAACAGCGATGATTGTAAGCGATGCTGGGGGCTTTCTCCTGGGGTGGGGGTCCCATAGGTACTTCCAAAGGCTTCATTCTCAGCGGGTGGCTGCTCAGCTCTTGGTAAAGTTTGGAAATCCACACTGAAACTCCACAGCCAGTCCTGCCCTACCCCTGGGATCCAGCTGGTATAGACAGAAGAAAGGTTTTGCTTTATCTACATGAAATTTCCAGTCTGGAGAGGGAGGGAAGAAGCTGGTGCACAGATTTCGGGTGAGGAACCTGATGGTTCAGCGCATGGCTGCTCTGCCCTCACCTGCATTATGGGGCTGGAGCCCAGCTCCAGGACCACAGCGTGCCTGAGGCCACCACAGATCTTCTGCCTTGCTCCTCCTGCACTGAGCAGGTCACAGCCCCTTGAGCCCATTTCCTTTTGCCAGCCACATCCAGGATGCACCAGACTTCAACCAATATCAGGTGCAGTCATCACCACCCAGGTTTTGATCAGATGGGAAACAAAGATGGGAGCTGTAAAGCAGCCGATGAGGTTAGGATCCAGCACACTGCTGGAGCTGAGCTAAAGAGCATCACTCTCTTCCCTGCAAACAAGATCTGACACCTCCTTCTCAGGCATGGGGCATCCAGAGAGAGGGACAAGCTGCCACACAGAGCTGGGGACGCACAGGCAGCAGCAGCTGGGCTGCTGTGGGAAAACAGGAAAAGAGCCAAGCCCATGCAGAGACTGCATCATTGCCAAGGGCAGTGTGGGGCTGGCGAGCAGAGCATCGAGGATGCCTCCATATGGTCTCCCCGTGGTTTCTGCTGGAGGCAGGAGTTTTTCCTTCCTCCTTTCCTGAGTCTGTGAAGAATTGAACTCATGTTCCCTCATCTCAGAGGTGGCTGTCTGCTGCTGATGCCTGAAGTGATCCTTCTGTGCTGAGGCACCTGGGTGAGAAGATGCTCCTGCATCACCTCCATCTGTCAGGGGCTGCTGCCACCTCCAGCCTTCCTAGGGCTGCAGGTGATGCCCAGGGCTTGTCAACATGGCAAATTCAGCCAGAAGAATTATCCTGTTGTGGCTATGCCTGTCAGTGCCTTCACACAGACAAGACTTGAGGACCAGGAATATAAAAAAAGAACATTATTTTGACCAGGAAAATGGATTTAGGAGACCTACCTTATATTTGTATCTCAACTGAGAAGGGATGGACAAAAGCAGTCCTCTGCCAGCCTCTGGTGCACTCATGACTCCCAGCTAACAATCTGGGAGGGTTTCTTCCTCTCAGGATGCTATATACCAATGGCACAGCCTATGGCACTGGGAGGCTCAGAAGAAGCCTCCTCCTCTGTGAGCTGTCCCTCTTCAAGCCCACTGCAAAACCAGCACCAGCTTCCCTACTCACAAGCACCAGCCTCATGCACAACCACAGGTCATGGAGAGGAGGAACAGCTCACACAGGAGCCAGGGTTAGTCCAGGAATGGCGATTCCCTACGAGGACACAGAGCTGGTTGCTGACCTGCACTGCAGTGCACGCCCTGCATTATGAAAAACCGGCCCAGTCCCCGAGACTAGTGCAAAGTCCTGTCCCCTTGTCATGTGCTGGGGTCACACACTCATGTACTCCCACCCATGCAGACCCCCCCCCCCATTGTTCCCTTGTTGCACTTTTGCTGCTTTCTGTGTTCCCAGATCACTGCAGGTCCCCGCATATCACCCAGGAGCACGGGGCCAGCAAGAAGGTGACACGTCTGGCCCCATGCATGGCTGAGACTCAGTACGGCAGGTTGCAGATCCATGTGCAAGCAGAGTACACTCAGCAAAAAGCTCATCTCGTCTGTAGGTTAGGAACCACAGCGGTGTCTGCAGCTCCATGAGGGAGGTGGAGATCAGCACTAGATCACACTGCACAGGAGCACTGATGGGAAATGCTCTGCTCTGCTGTGGAATGGGTAAAGAAAGAAAAGGGATGGGCGTGGGCCAAGCTCATGTGTAGGTTTTCCAAACGGGACATGAAAATAGCACAATTACAGGCAGAAAATCCATGTGCCTGCTGTTACCGCACCAAAGAACTGACAGGTCCACCATTCCTAAACCCCATCCCGGCACTCGCCTGCTTAATGCCAGAGGTCACTGGCACCTCTCAGCGCTCTGCCCTAACATGGGTGAGCCAAGCAGGCACTGACAGAACCAGAGACAAACCTCCCTGGCATCTCCAGTCTTTGCAAGGTCTTCCCAGGGTTCCCTTACCTGTCTCTTGGTCACACAGCTGTTCGCAGGCATCGGTGGTCCTCTGGCCACAGAGATCTCTCACCCAGGGAGATGTGGCATTGATCTGGTAGTAAAGGGACAGCTTGGCAGGGTTCAGCCAGTCGGAGATGTCCAGGTAGCTCCCCTCGCTCACAACGAAGCTGCTGCCTGAGGGTGGAAAAAATGGTGTTAGGTGAGTACAAAAAGAGAAGAAAAAGCATTTTATGCAGAAAAGGAGCATGTCACAAGGAGTAACAGAGTTTTCTTAAATAAGGCACTGAGGAATCTGTATATGAGACAGCAGAACTTCTGAGTTGCCGCCCCACCATTCTCCACAGCAGAGCCCTGGCACCAGTTGGTTAGTCCTTGGTGCTCCAGGACTAACAGGAGAAGCCATCCCTGCAAAGGCTGTGAATTGGAGTTGGGGCTCTCCTGCCCCGTCTGATAGCAATTTGCACTCTGTTTTTTTTTTCTGGCTTCTCTCTCATGCCTATTGCTAAAGGAAAAAAAAAAAATAGAGAGAAAAAGCCAACATTTTGGCCTAGTATCAGACACATTGTTCTTCAGGAGCTGGGGTGATGCTGAGATCAGTAAAATAACACTGAATTCACCAACACCCAGACCAATTAACTTCATTTGACCATGCAGTTCCTCTCCTTATGAATGTGCCCAGCGAATGGTCCATCAGCAGCGACACTCCCCGCTGAGATGCTCACCTATCCCATGAGTATCACAAGATACCAGATTCCACTCCTTGGACAAATGCAATTATTCTCATCCGTAGGATGGTAACAGCACTTCCCCAGCTTGTGCAGATGATGTCCACCAGACACCTGGACCCCAGAACCACGACAGGAGAGGGCAGGAGCTCACTGGGCTGTCCTGCTTCACGCCTCTTAGTTCAAGGCGAGTGAACTGACCCAACACAACTTGTATCAGAGAAACTCCCTTGCTCTCTCCCTCCTGAGAGTTAGAAGCAAATTCTTGCCAAAAAATTATTTTCTTACAAAATCTTACATTTCTTTATTTTGTGAAATGTATTTTTCCCCACTGGCATCTGGGAATATGCATCATCTAATTAGCCAAATAGATTTTCAGTTCAGCCCAATCATTTCCTTATCTAACATCTGAGGCCCAGCATCGCTTGGGGGATTTTGCAGGCACAGAGGTCCTCATTAACTCTGATCTTCAATTACATTGATTATAAGACTGCCTCCATAACAGTGCTGCACAGATCAGAGGGGAGCCAAAGAACCTCTGCCATTAAGTGGTGTTTTGCAAAAGATACCTGGGTAAATGCCTCTAAAAAACAGGGGAGAAGAAATCTTCAAAGGGGAGTGGGCAAGGTAAACTGCCAGGTAGCCCAGGAGCTAGCAGGCATCCCTCCATTTAGTGCTAGGATTAGAAACAGATGCTAGCTTTGCAAGAAATATCTGAAGATTCAAATTCTTCTTAGTGATTACCCAAGAATGGCAAGTCTACAGATCGGTGGTGTACATTCCTGAAACTTGATAGCTTGTATCACTTAGAAAAGCAGCGTCTAAGTGCTTTACTAAGTGCTAAAGAAGTTCTTAGCTCAAGGAAAGCCAAGAGATTAAAAAGCAGATTGAAAAATACATAGCAGCAACCTACCCTACACGAACCTGCTTGAACATTAACTCCCAATTTCCTTTGGAATGAGAATTGCTGATGCTTTAGCAGGAAGGAGCTCACCCCAACCTCATCCTGTGCCACGTTATTCACATGGAGGATAAAAAAGCAAAGGCTGAAGTCGGGCATCCCAATGAGCAACTCTATTTTCAGATATCCTGATATCTCAGCACCATAAAAATCTGTGCTCTGATTTCACACAAATTCAACTCTTTTACACTTATACAGCTTACACAGATGCATCTCTACATTCACAGCTGAGCAATGCGGACAAACTACTGAGTGTACGAGCAAAACAAAACCAGAGGTCTAGCATCCAGCTGCTCTGGGACCTGGCGAGGCCAGGGCTGGATCACCAGGCTGGAGGAGACATCTCAGTCTGCCACATGGCAACTGCAGACCGCAGGGCAAATACCAAGCACAAAGAAGTATCTTAGAGCTGTCTAACATTTTCTGTTACTTATCATCCTTTTCCATCAATATTTAAAGATAGACTTAAACATCAATGATAACTATTGCTGGTTTATTTTACCAAATTGAAATGCATCGTCAGCCCACTGGGAATGTTGACATCTATATAGCATCCTGCCAATCTTGCTTGCTTACTTATTTCTATAGCTTCCTAGCAAACAGTGCAGCTCGAAAAGCACATAAGTGCATTTTGAGGCTCAGTTACAGGCAAGTCCCTCTGTGCCCAAAGACTCCAAGGCAAAACCAACAGCTCTTGATTAAATCCTTACTTAATGAACCCCACTTCTATTTAAAATACAGCCAGAGTGAAAGTAACAGAAGGAAATCAGACATAAAATAGTTGTATAATTAGTATTCATAAAGATGAAGGTGACTCGAGCCAGAAGTGCCTTGGCACAGAACCCAGGCGGAGGAGACCCAGCAGCTGACAGTGGGGTAGCTTCTGGAGCTCTTGGTGGGACATGTTGACCAGCCCCACGTGCAATTTTGTTTGGGGAGAAAAAAACATTTGGGAAACATAAAACAAGTTGCAAATTTTGCTCTGTCATTTTCTGTACCCAGAAAAACATTCCCAAATGTAATCGAAGGAAAAAAATATGTTCTTGTATTTTCAGGATGAATTAATTTTGATTTAAGTCTTGTAAAGAGAAATCATCCTCAAAACAAAAAGAAAAAAAAAAAAAAAAAAAAAAAAAAAAAAAAAACCACATTTGTCTAGCAATAAGAATATTGCACANAAAAAAAAAAAAAAAAAAAAGCCAGGGAAATGGAAAGTTCTAGTTAACTCTAAACACTTTGATTCCTTCCTAGGAGGAGGAAGGAGGGGGCAACTTCCAGCAAGGAAACTTCTCACATCAGAGCTCAGCTCAGCTAGGTAAGATTTTTAGATGTGTTCACAGACACCTTCCTCACCTTCACTCATTGAAAACACAGACAAAAATCCCAACCTTGATCCTTTTGTATTTTGCTTAAGAAAAAAGTATCAGGAGTTTTACAAATATTTGAAAGCTAAAATTCTGAAGATTTCAAAGCCTTTTTACACAAATTTTATTTTCTTTTCAAAGAATTCACATAAATAAAACAGTTCTCACAAGTCACCAGCGTGCACTTATCAAAAACATCTTGAAAGCTAAGAAGGGGCAGATTGAATATCAAATCCCTTCAGAAACTACTGAGGACAAATGGTTTTTAAGCAAGTGCCATTTTGAACATCGTTACCTTGTTAGAAACATCTGCCAAATCTATCTTCTCTAACATGCAGTCTTCACAGTCTTCATCAGAGGTAAACAGTAGGGGACAGCAGCGGGTGACAAGACACCCAAGCATCTCACACTGCTGGTGTGGGGTGGAAGCATGATTTTGGGACCTGGGACCCAACCTGTTCACCCTACATCCAGCCTCCCAGCCTCCAGCTCGCAGCGCTCCTGCAGGTGCTACCCATGGAGCACGCGCAAACTCTGAGATTCCCACCCAAAAGCTCACTGAAATCTTCCTTAAACAGAAACAGGGCCCAAGGAAGAGCAACCAGGTTGTGGCGTCAAGCAGACAAGGGAACGCCACACCACGACAGCAGCCCACAACCTGCCACCGCCTCCCAGGCAATCTTGTTGTAGGCCGCAGCCCTTGAACTCCACAGGCCCCACAAGCCAGGCCTCACAAGGCAGACCGTGTTGTAGATCAGCATCACAGCACCAAGGAGAATTCCAGTGCACGGCTACGCAGTGCCCGCACTTCAGAGGACTGTGTTGTTTGGGTTTTTGCGTGTGTGTTTTTCCCCCTTTCCTTCGCAAATGCTGATCAAAGCCGGACCGGCTAAGACAGCATCAGAAGTTCATGTCTCTCATGCTGAGGTCTCCTTCAAAGTTCAGTGGGACTGCTTAAGCCTTGACAAAAGAGACTTGAAGTTTTGACATTTCAAAAATCATTTGCCAGAACAAAACAGGATAAAACAGCTCAGAAAAGATATATAACAAGGGAAAAGAACAAAGAGCCCAAAAGGCAGCCAAAAGGGTTTGGCTTTTCCTTTCTCTCTCTCTATTTTTTTCGCGGGAAGAGATCAAATATTATTTTTTTCGAAAATTTTCTGTTTCTTCTTCCCTCTCCTCTTTTTGTCTTCTTTGGTCCATTTGCTGTATCTTGAACAACGAAATTCCCTTTCATCTAAAATTAGTATTTTGTGTTTGAAAGCTGCAGGAGGTCATACGATAGGTTGCTAATAATGTATCCATCCCTATACTATCTTACAATTATAATCCTGTTACAAATTCCTTTTTTTTTTTTTTTCTTTTGAGACCATAGGAAGGATTATCCTCTTGCCCCACTCTATAGGTACAAAGAATAATTCGATTTCTTTAGAGACTTTATTTTTCTTGTAAAACTTGAAATAATATTTCCCAAAGAGACAACTCCTCCCCTATCAGCTCTTCCCATTGATCAACTCTCGCTCTCTCATCCTTTGACTGGGGAATAAAAAATTCTGCTTCTTAAATTTCCTTCAGAAATTCAAGAAAGAGCCAGACAAACCTTCAGTTCCCAGGACACACATACACTGAGCTAATACAGGGCTTGGGGCAGGACTGCACCCACAGACTAATGCAGTGTCCAGCTTTATTTACTAGCCCTCTCCTGCTCAGTACAAAGCTTGGTCATTTTGGAATAATTTCAAATTCTTGATTCTTTCTTCTAAACTGAAACCAGGGATAGTGTCACAGTGGGTTAAAATCCACACTAGCCATTTCCGTTTGTTTATCTAATGCTTTCTCTCAAACAAGCACCAACGCCTAAAAAGAAAGTTCAGTAAGCCTTTAAAAACCACAAAAGCCTCAACATATGCCTTTCCTTTTTCATTTATTTTTCCCTCAGCAAAACTGAAGGCAGCCCCCACCACGCAGGGCTCAGCTCCAGGAGATATTTTAGGCACCTGAGCTCTGTGCTCTCTGTGGGCTGCTGGTGCCAGTGCTCCCCAGCCCACAGCCATGCGAGCCTGGAGCTCCCCACGCGTTACAAACGCCATCAATCTACACGGTTTTCACCCTGGCACAGCAGAAGCAAATTAGTGATACAAATCTGTATGCAATTACAGCTAAGACTAGAAGCATCTTCCCTGTGGGAGGAGCGGGGTTACATTTTAATTGTTAAATTGCACTTGCTTGATAATTCTGACAGATTCTTTCTTTGGATTTTCTTGGAAATCAGTCCAGATTTCACCAGGGTTGAACTTCTTTCAAAGAACACACATATTCCATCTTATGAAGCAAGAGAGCACTCAGGCACCTTTGAACAAACCCGAGTGGAACAAAAACAACCACAAGCAAACGTGCTGTGGCTTCACTACCTGCGAGACCCAGGTTGAAACCCCCAACCCCAATCAATAAGAGGCCCCTTCACCTGCTCCCTGGTGTTATCAGACACCACAGCTGCCCTGTAGAGCACACTGGTGTCCTCAGCAGTCATCTGGACTAGCAACAGTTGACACAGATCAGACTCCTAAAGCACAGCTTCTCCTCAATGCTCCGTATCTCCAAATTCCCATGCTCCAGCCTGGGGCTCTTCCTCAGAAACACTCTAGATAATGGACAAGAGTTCAGGGAAATCCTGCCTAAATCTGATTGCTCCACCAAGTATCTGATGGATGAGTTATGATAAGCTTTAAAAAAACATCAAGTGTGTGTGAATGGAAGAGATTTTTCAGCCAGTGCAAAGACCAAACATCCCCCAGGGACTGCAGAAAACACAGCCAAGATGCAGCATGTGCAAAGCCCATGTGCCATAGGACCTCATGATGAGTTACCACCTGCTCATCACGAGACTGGGCATCACCGCTGTCACCACTTGGGAGAATCAGAATATGAAGCAGCATGCTCCTGGCTACGCAGCCTCAGAGAATCCTCTCTGCATTGCTGCATTATTGTTGCTCCAGGCATCCCATTAATTGCTGTACAAAAGCAAGCAGGGCCTGACTCACACCACGCTGGTGAAACCAGGTAGGGTATCATCCTGCAATCACAAATGCCAAGATTTGCACCTCTCCTTTCTATGGAAGGGAGTAAGCTAGCCAGTCAAAGGCATGATACCAAACTGCATGCTTCCCTCACTGTCCCTCCCAAATTAGAGGGTAAATGGTGTTGGTACAAGCTCAGCAAGGCACTAGGAGATGCCATCTCCCAGTGAGACACATCCTGTCTCTCCCAGGATGCCACGACTCCCAGCTGGCTGCCACTGACCCCATGCAAACACCAGCACCAATCGCCCCTCATCTGCTCCTGTAAATCCTGCTGAGGACTGAGAAAAAGGCATCTGCCTTCCCCTGCAAACAGAGCTGCCCCAGCACAGGGACGAGCCCAGCTCAGGATCACAAGCCTGTCACAGGCACGATAAAAACATGATGTACTTCAGCCTACAGAATCTTATTAGTTCCTCATGCAAAGAGTGTTCATGCCATAAAACCGTCTTGGAATCCCTTTGATCCACGCTGATACAGTTTATAAATTGATGTTAATATTTAGAGTTCATGTCTGGTAATGCTGCAGCCATTTGCTCACATTTTCTTGCCAGCCAGGCAGGCGCGGGAGTGAGAGCAAGCTATAACACAGGCACGGAGATGACCTGGTGATTAAGAGCTGATGAAATTAAATGCAGTCTGCAGAGTTGTCCCAGCGCAGCCACCTTGCCAAGAGATGTTATGTCTCGGGCAGGCAGAGCTGAGGCTGGGGCTGGCAGGGGACGGTGCTGCTCCCCCCCAAGCACTGACCCACATCTCTGCACAGCATCGCTGCAGCAGAATGACTCCAGGCTGAGCAAACAGACACAGAAGAGCCTGATCTCAAGCCAGCCCATTCCCCCATTGATTTCAGGGGGGCTGGTGAGGCTGGGACTAGCTGGGGAGTGCTGCAGCCTGGCTGCTGTTGGAGGATGCTGAGGGATGGAAACCGTCGAGATTGGAGCCCTTCCTCCATCCTTGTGGTGCAAAGTGGGGAATGCTTCATTTGTAAATCAATGAGCATCTCCAGCTTTTCCTCCCTGCAAAGCAGAGCCCAGCACTGGGCCATTCCCCACCGCCGCATCTCTCACGCTGCTCATTTCTATGCGGGCACATGCGCAGCACATGCTGAGCCCATGCGCAGCACATGCTGTAGAAAAGCACATCTGCGCCTGAGGAACCAGCCTAATGCCTGGTCACCTCTGAGGGCTGCACAAGATTGAGCAGGAGATGTCAAAAGCAAACAATTTAAAGCAACAAATTTAATTAAAACCAAAATGAGAAGTTGTTGCGAGCACAACAATTGCAGTCTGCAGAGCTCTGTCGATCTTTGGGGAAAATTAGCGAAAGCAGCTAATAGCAGCATCCAATTCCAGCAGCATCTTGAAGGAAACAGTTGCGGGGGGAAGGAAATAAATAATCGTCAGATGAAACAATTACTGATCATCTGCATGACAATCGTACAACGTCATCACTCAGGCGAGCAGACACAGATGCATGAAGCTTGGGGGAAAAAAAGCCATAAGCACAGCTTCCTCCATCTCTGCCATCTTGCCAGCCACTCACACACACAGCGTTGGCTTGGGTCTGCATGATCACAAGTGGCAATGCCCCTTTCTGATGTTCACTCGGCTTTGCTCACCCCGTGAGGTCTGTGCATGGGGATGGTCGGTTTGCATTCCTTCCCCTTCCCTTGCAGGAGCTGAGGGGACGCAGCCATGTGCACCTCCAAACTGGAGCGGCAGCAGCAGACACCAGTGCTCCGAGCAGAGCTGGCTGCAAGCATCACAGCTGCACAGGCGGTGCCTCTGCTCTGACCTCCATAAACCACCCTGACCCGAGCTCTGTGACATCCCAGAGGCACCACCACGTTTTCACTGGCACACATTTCCAAAGAGGAGGGGAGAAGGCTGTAAGTGCCCTGAGATGTCTTTGCAGTGACAGAAGCCTGGTTTATGTCCTTTACTTTATTTCCACTTACAAAATGAAGCCCTACAAGCCCCTGGCTAAATGTAGCTCTTCCTTCCTTCTGTACCCAGTGGTGGACCTCACTTACCTCTCCCACTAAAGTATCCAGATACAAACATCCACCCACACCATATATAACCCCTTTGCAGACTGTAAAAATGGGAAGCTTTAATTGATACTATATTTCAAACTGTTGTGCAGCAAGGACATACTCCAGGCTAAGTCCTCTAGGGTACCTTTCTCTAGCCCTGCTTTCCCTGCAAGCAGCTCCCATTGCTCTCTCTCTCTACTTTTTGAATGATGACTTACAAGAAAAAAGCCCTCCTGAATGCACAGAGCTGAGTGGCTAACATATTCATAAGGGGTTTTATTACTCAGATGGAGGGGCTCTCTTTCCTTTTTTCTCCCCTTTGATGCTGCTAAATGTTCCTCTAAATAATGCTTTGCATTCCCAAGTCCTCATAAAAGCCACCACGAGCCTTCCTATAAATTAGAGCCTGCTCTGAAATGGGCACAATGCCTGCTGCTGGGTGCAGCCAGAGGCTGCCTGAGCTTCCAGCACCTGGGGGGACATGATTTCCATGCTCTGGAGCAGCAGCAGAAGGGAGCAGAGGATGTTCAAGCCATTTTAGGAGGAAAAAGAAACAAGTGGAGGCCTCCCTAACCTTGCTTGTTCAATGCAATGCCCTGCAGCACAGAAGGAACCGACAAAGCCAGTGCCTTCCTCAGCCCCAGGAAGCCCAAGCAGTGAAGAAAGCTTCTTGAAATGTTTTGCAAGAGGGGATTTACAGGCACAGACATGTCTCTTGGAAGCCCCCAGCCTCCCCCTGCCAACCACGGCAGCAAAGAACACAGCAGCTTATGCCAGGCCCTCGTGTAGTTGGCTGCCCCGGAAAATGAAGACAGAGCAGCTGTACAAACCAGGCAATAATTGTTCAGAGGGGAGAGGAGTGGGGGGGAGAACCCATCAAATGAACAAAAGAAAGAAAATGAACCTAGAGAGAGAAATAAGGGCAATAGAGACGGGCTGGTTATTAATACTGCTGGTGGTAATCTGTTCTCCCAGCCTTTTTTGCCAGTTGGCTTCTGGTCCCAGTCCTTCCCCCTCTTCTTTCCCATCCAGCAGGCTCGGGAGCTCCTTTTCCTATCGCTGCTGCTTGCTGCAAGGGGAGGCTGCCCTCCCTGGGTGCTGCAGACATGTGCTGGGGCCTCTTCCCCTCCCTCCTCCAGCTTTGCTTCGGATCCTGGCGTGCCAGCGCTGGCTCGTGTCTATTTAAAGTTTCATTCAAAGCCGAGTCTTCATCTGCTAGGAGCGTATTGCTTTCAGCCTCTTTGTTTGGCCTTTCCTGCAGAGGTGCTGGTGGCTTCTCTGCTGTAAGATTTTCTTTGCCTACTGGTGTTTATTGAAACAAAAATATCAAACGGGAATCATTGGGCACCCTTCTCTCGTGCAGGAACATCTCCAGTGAATGCAGCCCCTGCCTACTCGCGTAGCCTGCCATATCATCATGCAAAATACAAAGGAGAACAGGATCCAGAATGTTTCAGTGCACGGCAGCGTTTATGAGATGTTAGGTGCTGTGTGAGCAGCTGGTTTCAGGCTGATCAAAGCTCCCAGCCTCGTCAGGGCCATAGGAACAGGCTCCACTGCTGCTTCACCCATGTGGCAATGCCTATGCCCCCGGTCTTGGCATTTGGTAACCAAGCAAAAAGCAGCCCTAAGCATTTGGAAACGAAACCCAAAAGTCACCAGGGTATTCAGAGAGGAGCACAGCCCCTGTTTGCCACCAGTGTAGGACTCCCGGTGACATGATGCACCCCGCCTCTGCCAACACAGACAGCAATGTTTTCCTCGGCGTCATTAAAATTTCCAGACCTGGCTCAGTTCCGTGATGCCTTTAAATGTTTCATAGTATTTTGCTGTCAGCTTGGTGCTGCCTTGGGATTTGTTGGTATTCAAACAGAAGGGACAACTTTAAGAGCTTTTCTCTTCCCAGGCAAGGAACCCTGCCATTGCATAAAACGATGAGATTTCACTAAAGCTGATAGCCACTGCAGAATGTCTTTGCTGCTTCTCGTGAAGAATTTGACTGTTTCCCATAAAAAATATTAAAAAGTTTTTGCAGTTTGTAATTATATTTTACAGTTTCATTACAAAGCTCATTTTAATTCTTCTCCAAACCGTTTTTACCAGTCCTCTTGCCACTTTCTCTTTAGAAAAGTCATTAAGTCGGAACTGGAGATCATCCCATTTCCCCCAGTTTCAAGGATATTAATCTGTTTTATTGGTATTTCATTGTCATTTCCATGAGAGTGTTCTCCGTATTTGCATAATTTGCACTGCCACCCCCTTCCTGGTGACAAGCACAGGCTCTGCTTTTCACTTCAATTCAACAGAGTCCCATTACATTTTGTTTTATTTTAGTCTTCGAGGATGCAGTGCCTTCCCTGGGCCAGAAGAAACACACTTCCACTGCTGCCCCCCGGCCTGGCCCACAGCTCTCGCTTCTCATGCTGCAGGGTGGGGACAGCACATCTCTTCCAGCTGAGGTGATGGCCTGGCCAGTGCCTCGTGGGATATGAGCTGATACCAGAACAGCCTCTTTTCCCCAGTAGGAGTTTCTGTTCTCAGATTGTTCAGAATAACGATCTGTGAAAATTTCAGAATATTTATCTGTAGCCTGGGCAGTACTTAATAAAGCCTTCTTGAGGCAGGTCAAGGCATGGACAAGTCCCCTGTTTCAGGTCATGCCTTTTTCACCTCTCCATTCCACTGATGTTCACTTCCTCCAATGGGAGGCCACAGAGCAGGCCCCCTCCTCCTGTCTTCTTTAGGGACCAGGCTTTGACCATTCGGGCAGTCCCTGCAATTGGGCTGAATCCTCAGGGCAGAGCAGCAGCAGCAACCCCACACCAGCAAGGGCACACCAGCCCACAGCACCCATCCCAAAAGCATCCTTACAGCCACAGACATGTGAGCGTGGCGAGGCTCAGGCTGGGCAGGGTGTATGCTCTGTATTACAGTGCAGTGACTTCCCATGGGTGCAATTAATGCCAAGAAGAAACCACTCTTATCAAGGCTGAATCTCATTCAAAACAGACTGTGAAATTCCTTTCTGCCATGGGGCAATGCTTTAAGCCCTGCTCCTTCCATACCACTGCACCTCTTTAAGCATCTTCTTCTCCCCAGCATACCCATTCCTTGCCCCCAATCCCAACGCCAATGTGGGGCCAGGCACAGTGGGTTCCTGGCAGGGAGAAGCTGCACCCTCATCACATCCCAAGCAGCCCAGCAAGTGCGGGAGCTGAGGAATTGGAACTGACTGAATAATGGGTCTCGCTGGCTGGAAGAAAATGAAATTTGCCCTCGTCTTACTGAAAACTTGCACTTGATGCTCACTGCACATTATAAAGAAAAGGTCAGTGAAACACAACAAACACAAGGAGCCCAGCTGGAGAAAGCAATAAATAGTGACAGCAGCCCTTGTCTAATTTTTCAAAGCATCTCTGCCTTTGCTCAAATACTAGCAATTTCACCCTGCACTGCTGCAAGCGGCTGGGACAAGCAGCTCAGCTGCTGCAGGACAGCAGCGTGTCTGTGTAGCTCCCAGGGCTCACCAGCGAATCCAGTGGAAAACATGAACATCCATCAGATATGTTTACTGATAATAATAATAAAGGTGCAACTGAGAAGAGCAATGAAGCTGATGAAGGGTCTGGAGCACAACTCTTATCAGGAGACCTTATCGCTCTCCACAACTACTTGAAAGAAGGCTGTAGCAAGCTGGGGGTTGGTTTTTTCTCCCAGCAATAGGATGAGAGGTAATGGCCCCAAGATGCTCCAGGGGAGGTTCACGAGAAAAATTTCTTCTCAGAAAGAGTGGTCAGGCATTGGAACAGGATGCCCAGGGAGGTGGTGGGGTCGCTGTCCCTGGAGGTGTTCAAGAGATGTGTAGATGTGGCACCTGGGGACATGGTTCAGTGGGCATGGTGGTGTTGGGTTGACAGTGGGACTACATGAGCCTAGAGGTCTTTTCCAACCTTAATGATTCTGCGATTCCATGAGCAGAGGAAAATTTACCCCCATGTTGTGGTCCCCTAGAGATGCTTGCTAAGTGCTTACTTAGGGAGGCTATAGGTAAAGAGGGATGAAGGGGTGCAGGTGCCCGCAGGCACTTACCATCGGCAATGAAGTGCTCGGGGACATGAAGGGTCACCTTGACGGTCAGCGGGCAGGAGAGCTGAGAGCCGCACACCATGGCCAGGATGCAGGAGCTGACAGCAATCAGGGTCAGGGCTGTCTTGTTGACAGGGCTCTTCATCGAACCTGGAAGGCAGAAAAAGGTGGGAGCTGCAGGAGGTACCCACCTCCTGCCCCACCCCAAAGGACCTCGGCTTGCTTCACTTCCCCCCACTGCCAGACCGGAGCTTTGGAGCCTTCCGACCCCATCCTCCCCATCATGTTCTGCTCGTGGTCCTGCAGGTTCCTGCTGCCGAGCCCCAGGCAGTTTTCATCAGCCTGGGTTTATCTGGCAAATCTTATCAAGTCACAAAAGTAATGAAGCCAAATATGAGTGCTGCCAGTACCGTGGCACCATTCACTCTCAGCGCCAGGAGAAATCTACATCTGCAGATTTAACATAGCACTGATGAGTGTTAATTATTTACACAAATATGTATAAATATTCAGTCATCACATGGGGAGTATGATGAACAACAAAGCAACCTACAGAGCCATCCGCATTTTACAGGCAGCAGATATTACAAAAGAAGTTTCATTTGTCAGTCACAGAAGCTTACAGTATCTTCAAAAAAGCAGCTCACAAAAGGTTTCACTGCGTGTGCCAGCTCAACACTTCCCGGCACCAAGAAGAGCCTCTGAAACCGGCACCTGGATGGGATGTGGTCACCTGTCCCCAGCTCCACGGCCACGTGCTGGATATCAAGCCTAGGGGATGCCTGCACTGAGAAGCCATCCAGCTGGGGACATTCCATAACCTCTCGCTGCTCTGTGTGCAGCTGCACACATGGGTAGCCTTATTTAGTGCCTTGTATTCTATTCTGTTTTTTTTGTTTGTTTGTTTAAGGAAATGGAATTATGGAATCAGAGAATCATGTATGTTGGAAAAGAGCTCCAAGATCACCAAGACCAACCATTAACTTGACCTACCAAGTCCCATCACTAACCCATGTTCCTTAGTGCCATATCCACACGTCTCTTAAACACCAGGGTTGGGGACCCCGCCACTGCCCTGGGCAGCTCCCTCCTGTGCCTGACCACTTCTTACATGAAGAAATTCTTCCTAATATTCAACCTAAACCTCCCCTGGTGCAACCTAAGGCTGTTTCTTCTCATCCTATCACTTCTCACCTGAGAAAACAGACCAACACCCACCTCACTGCAGCCTCCTGTCAGGTAGCTGTAGAGTTTAGGTAAAAGCCGGCGAGGATCTCAAACACTAGTAGGTCTATAGAGTTGCATGTTCACCAGGATCACTGAATCAGGTCTGCTACAGGGTGGTGGGACCCAGCCCCAGACGATGCAGGGCAAGGATGTGAGACTGGGCAATGAAGACATGGTTGGGAAAGACTCGGCCACCCCAGGACATGTGGGGATACCCTTGCTCAGTGCAGTCCAGGAGCACACAAGCCACCTTCTGCTGATGGAGAGGATCTGGAGAAATATCCCCCAGCCATCGCTACCTACCGATGGGCCCTAGCCCTGGACAAGCACCAGTCCCTGAGATCTGCTCCATGCCCTCCCCAGCCCAGCCCCTCCAGCATCCTGCTGTGCCCCAAGATCACAGCAGACCCCTCGCACAGCAGCAGCTCCCTTCTGCTCTTGGATACTGCCTGGGGAGCACAGGAATGCCAACGAGAGGGCACACGCTCACAGCTCACCTGCTGCTGCCCAGCCTGGCACAGGGCAGCGAGGTGACCCAGGTCCCACAGACCTGTCCATGTCCCTGCTCAGGCTCGAGGCAAGGACGCGCCTTTATCTTTGGAACATCACCCAGCTCCCCCCTCCCTGCTCCCTGTCCTCACTCTTTCATCAGCAAAGTGAGATTTAAAAAGCATCTGCTTGAAAATTGAACGGGAAATGCATCCAGCGAGTTAGCACTCGTGTTTCACCCAATAATTTGATCAAATCCACTTAGAGGTGCTGGTGCCAGAGTAGGGAACCGGCAGAGCTCAGAGCACAGCCTGCATTTTCCAGGCAAGCAGCGTGCCCCACCAAAGCCCCCCCGCCACACAATGCTGCTCCTGGCATTTGCAGGACAGGAGAAGTGGCTGATCTGTGGGAGAAAACCCCATGCCTGCAACCAACAGGAGTAGCAAGATGTTCATGTATGAAGCATCTCTTGCTTTCCTTATGCATGTATCATCTAAACAGTTTTCACCCCTATTTCACAGCTTTATTGCCCATTTCTGTGCCCTTCACCTTTCAACACCCTTTTTCCCCCTCCCAATCTTTATTCATATCATCAGTATAAGTCAGCACCTCCAAACTCATCCCCTCCCAGGACATACTGTGCATGCCACAAACCCTGCTTTTAGTTGGAGTTAATGCAAAAAGAGAAAGAGAGGGGAAAAAAAAAAAAAAAAAAAAGATGGAAAAAAGCTGCCATCGAGATAATTGGACACAGTCAAGTACACAATAGAGCAGAGAACACTGGATTTTACCATTATAAATCACCTTTGAATCCAGGGTCTTAAAGTGCTTTGCAAACATTAAATCGCAAATCCCTTCTGAGTTAGGTGAACATTATCCCCTCTTCACAAAGCGCCTGAATCACAGTACGATGGCAGCCTCCAGCACCGTGCAGCTGGAGCAGAGCTGGATTAGGGCCTGGGAGCTCCTACTCCATCCACATCCCATTCCCATCCCTGTCCCTACCCCATGGCTGCTTCCCTCCACATGACTAAGAGCAAAGGGGCACAGGAGACTGAGACAGCCAAAAGCCCACTACAGCTCAGGGAGTGAGTGTGGTTGCCCAAGGGAACACTGCTACAGGTCTCTCCAGCTGCCTCCCCAGCTCCCTTGCTCCCCGTTTCCGTCACATTGCTAATTACTGACCTCTAGAACTGCCTGCAGCTGGCTTTCACCAACTGAACCAAGACCATGGCACTTCTGCTCAAGCAGCAGTTGGGTTTCCAGCTCAGCTCTCTATTGCTCACAGCCAGTTTGCTGCCAGCCTTAAAGCAGGCTGCTAGACAAGTAGATCCTTCCCTCCCTCTTTAAGCAGCGGGACCTTTCTCCTGTTTTCCATCCCACTGCCTGCTCTTCAGAGCTCTGATGCTCCAGCAGAAGCACTCCTGCGTTGTGCTCAAACACCCATCTGGAGAAAAACAGCTGAGCAGCAGCTCTCTCACAAATGTGTTCTTAACAACCCATTGCTAACTCAACCAACCTCAACTGGTTCAGCAGGGCTACATGCTCCTGCTCGAGGTGTGAAACAAAATGAATAATTCCTCCCTTGTCCCCGGGTTGGGATTCAACATGGCTCAGTAATGCGGGAGGAGCCGTGCCTGGGCACTTCTTCTCCCCTGTGGTCTCTGGGCTTCCAGGGAAGTGTTTAAATTGCAGCTTTGCACATGCAGTTCCACAGAACAGGCTGGTATCAGCCTTTAGCTACGGGAGGAGGTGTGGGAGGGAATGCAAGCCCTCCCCAGGCAGCGGATGGGACTGGGGAGCCCCCGAGACTCTCAGCACGCAATTTAAGTCTCAGCTTGAGTCTTCTGTGGTCCAAAAAGCCCAGGGTGATTACTGCTGTGCTGCTTGGGCACAGCTGAGACCAAGCTTGCTCCCCAGATTCCTAATACATCCTTGCTGTTTCGAGATGCTCCCTCCCTATTTTTAATTAAACAGCTTTCTGCTGTGCCTTGGATCGTTACAGTGGAGCTCAGCTTTGGTTTTAGGCTAACTCACGGGGAAAGCAAGGGGAGGCAGTGCCCAGAGGCCCTCCAGCACTGCCCGTGCACAAGGGGGATGAACCAGGAGGATAAGCAAGAAAAATAAATAACTTCTTATCAAACAGGGAAAAATAATCTCCCAGCAAGTCCCAGGCTGCAAGAGGGAAAGGCAGGAAGGACAGGGAAACTGGTCTGGTTTAGGGCAGAATCCTACCTGAGCTGCTTTCTGCTACCAGCCCAATTAACAGCACCTTAATTAAACTGGAAGACAAGAGGAGCTCAGAAATCAAAACCTCCCCCAATGGCTCTGACCCTGTGGTCGAGAGGCTCTGGCCACCTTCCCACCTGTTGTTTTTCCTCTTGGCTTCAGCCTCCCGAGAGCCTCCTGTTCCCTCCGCAGACAGCTTACAACCAGCCTGCAAAGCACCGAATTCCCCAAAGATTTTGCACCTGCTGCAAGATGAAGATAAATTCAAAGCCACCGGTGTAAACACTCTGCAAACAGCTCCTCCAAACACACCGTGCCTCCTTTGAAATATCATTTGCTCATGCAGTTAATTACTCGCTGCTTTGTACACTTTCCCTTGCCCACCTTAAGGAGGGGGTTGGGGGAAATACAACAGAACTCCAACCTCGTTTCTTTTTGATACTGGCAGTGCTGCTCAAATTCAATAAAGAAAAAAAAAAAAAAGGTAAGTTCAGAACACGTATGGATTTACAAGCAACACAAATATCCTGTGCTCTCGGTAATATGATGTTTCTAAATCAGGCTCATAAATACATAGTTGGGAGATTAGTCTATAAAAAAAAATAAACTTTAATTACCCCATCTTTATCAGTACACAGCCCATAGTGTTATCCACATGTGGGTGTTAAACGCCAAGTGCTTTGCAATCTTCCCTGCCCCCCTGAGATAATAACATAATAGAGCATGTTTGGAGGCTACTCGGATATTAAAATGCATTTCTGCCACCCGAGAAAGACAGGGATACGGAAATCACAGCGAGCACTGGGACTGCTTAGCAACGCGCAGCAGAGCCGCCAGCACGGGCATGCCGAGCTGCGTGCCAAGAGCTGCTGCATCCCAGTGCTCGCTGCATCCTTGTGCTCACTGCATTCCAGTGCCTGCTGCACCCCAGTACCCGCTCCACCCCAGTACCCACTGCATCCCGGTGCCTGCTGCACACCCAATGCATCCCGGCGCATGTTGCATCCCAGCACCTGCTGCATCCCAAACGCCCGCTGCATCCCCATGCCCATCCCAGTACCACCAGCAGGAGCCCGGGCACAGCTGCTCTGGGCACGGAGCTCTGTGTAACATAAGATGCAGCGTGCCCATGCTGCGCGCTGCTTTTTGCATGCCGGACGAGTTCAGCGCTCTTAATGATGCTTCTTTATGTTCCAGCAGAGGCTCATTAATATGGTACAACAGCGTTTCCAGGACAGCCTCACACACAGAAACATCTCAAGGTGTTTTACAAGCAGGAGATCATGTTAAATCAAATCAAATACCAATCAAGATTAGCGGCAGTGCTGGCAGGCTGCTCTCAGAATGGAGCACCCCATACTCTGGTCTCACCTCCCTGCTCCCTACCTCTGCCCCATGGCAGGTCCCAGGCACCGCCCTCCCCACCCTCCTGCCTGCCTGTGCCTCTTCCTCCAGCACACCCACTGGGGTGGGATGGGCACCTCCTTCCTGCACCTCCCAACCACCATGCGCCCTTAATGGTCCACCCTGCCCCAATGCCTGTATCCAGCAGGGGATGCACATGGCTGCAATAAGGTCTCGAACCAGTGTCAGGGTTTTTCCTGCCTGTCCTCTCAGTAACACCCATTCTCCATCCTCTCCTCCAGCAGGCACCTTTTCCACCACCACCTTAGAGAAACACCAAGTGAAGTTGCCCACAGCTCACACCCGGGTCAGGACTGGGTCCCGAGACAGCAGGATGGATCAGCGCTGACCCTGCAGCTTTGCTCCCCATGCTGGGGACATCAGCTGCCTGAAGACACCCCGGTGAGACCCCCTCAGCCCCAGGACCACAGGGAGGGATGGTGGGGAAACGAGGAGGAGCCAGCTGCATTGTGTGGCAGATGGGAGAGATCAGATGCTTCTGGATTTAGAGAGGATTTCATCTTGCTAAGAACATGCTGAATCAGATTAATACTATTAACACTTATGAATTACCCATTAGCAATTAGCCAAGCTGCAGCACAGAGGGCTGCAGAAAGCACAACCCTGGGATGGAGGCAGCAAGGGAAGATCGGCGCTGGGCAGATGGACTTGGTGACATCCTGGACTTGGTGCCTGCGCCCCTGGCTCCTGCTCACTGCAGCAGTGCCGCAGCTGCTGATGCGCTTCTGGAGCGTTAATGCTCCCGTACTGAATAAATGCAGTTGCTTCCTATTTATGCAGTTTCCAGCAGTGCTCTCGCCTTGCTGTAAAATACAGAGCCTGCAGCTTGCAGCGAGACGCCGCGATTAAGTTTCAGAGCAAGAGGAGGAAGGGGGGAAGCAGAGGGAAAAGAAGGCCAGCACAGATGGGGACAGTGAAGGGGAAATACAGAAGACAGAGGCAGCCCAGGCTGATGGCAGTCCCACCAGGGCCAGGTTCTGGCTGCGGCCCTCAGCGGGGAGAATTGCCGCACCCTTGTTTGCTCTCCTGGTGCTGTTGCTTTCCTTGCACTTCTCTGGGCATGGACAATCAAAATCAATGAAGTCAGTTTTGCTTTCATGTTCTCAGTGCGGAATCAGTTCAGATAAAATCATATTAAAGGAACAGTTACATATATAATGCCCAGATTGCCTGCACTGGAATTTTCTTTCACACAAATCAATGGAAACACTTCTCTCAGAATTAAGGTCTGATTTTCTGTTTTGTTTTAAACTCCATATGAGTCCCAATTTTACAATATACAAGCACAAAGGCAAATCTGAGTGGAAGGCTTCATTTCAAGGAGGAGGGAAAGCAATTTTCAATCCAGCACAACGAAAACATATTTCCTACAGGAAAAAAAGGGAAAAAAAAGTAATCATTATGTACAAAATAGCGTGCACTGAGTCACAGCCTGGAGCGGACTGCTGTCAGCATGACAAGCTGGGATCACAGTGCCCATGGGGCAATGCTCCGTGTCCCTGCCACTGCCCACAGAACCAGGCTGCCCCAAAGCCAGCCATGCAAAAAAATAAAATAAAATAAAATAAAAAACCACCACTTTTCCTTCCCTCCCAGTTTCTGAAGGAGATGCACTATAAAATCCCTGCCCTGCAAGAGCTCTCTGGGGCCTGGGGCATGGCTGTGCCTCAGTTTCCCCAGTGTGGGCGAGCTTTCCCACGCTGCCCCCTGCTTTCCCTGCTTCGGGGAGGGATAAATCCCAGCATGGGCAGAGAGAGCCGCGGCACCGAAACACACCCTCGTCTCCGCCCCGGGCTGTGTTGTACTTCCCAGGAAACAACAGCCTTGTTACCATGCGGAGGGCGACAGCGGAGCGATTAGTGAAATTTGTTACCCGCATGCTCGGAACAAAATTAAATTAAAAGTGCTGCTTTGCTGTCAAGATAAGGGCCAAGCCGGAGAGATAATTTTTCACTCTCAAACACTCAATTACTGGCGGAGGCAGCATCAGATACCATCAGAAATAAATAAATAAAGGAAGAGGCCCACACTGCCTCCGGAAGGAGCTGTAAAAGCCGTTATCTGCAGCACAGTCCGGGGAAGTTAGAGAGCCTGTGGCAGCCATGGCACTGCGACCGCTCTAATTGCAGCCCCTTGCTCTCAGCCCTCGCTCTGCAGCTGGTTCCTGCAGTGGGTCTGCTCCCAAAACTACCAGAGCAGCCCCAGCCTGGCATGCGGATGGCATCAAACAAGGAAGGCCGAGGGTGCTGGGGGGTTATTTGCTGATGCAACGCCTGCTTGCTCTGTGAGCAAAATAAGCCATTGTGCAAACGCACTGTGTTCATTTTCTCGCTGGAAAAGTGGCACGGACAGCAGAGCTTTGGAAACTGAGAGAGGATGCAAAGTGGCAGCATCCTGCACCTGCCCGATGTGGGGCTGTGCATGGGGGAAGGCACCATGTGGGGCATGCAGCAGGGGATACACCCTCGTGCTCTGGAGATAAGGACTTGCACCACAATGCATGTCAGAGGTGCAGGGACATCCTCGCTCAGGTGCTCTTGCCTGTCCTTGCAGCCAGCAGCACTGCTCTGCACGCCACAAACCAGCCGTGTGTGCACGAGACATGGTGTCTGTCCTGTCCTGTCCTGCCAGCAGTCTGCATTTCCCTCCCTGGGAAAAGCCCACCCTGGCACAGCAGTTGCAGGAGCTGGGGTGCAGCCGCACAGCACAAGACATGGCACAGGCTGATTATTCCCTCTCACAGGTGTAAGCACCAAAAAGTGACATGTTTGCTTTATCGCCTTCTGCCTCCTTGTTTGATCCCTGACAGCATCCCCGCCACACCGAGGGCTGCAGGCGGGGACACGGTGTGCCGAGGCCAGCGGCACGGTGACACGGTGACATGGTGACACGGTGACACGTCGCATGGCTCAGCCCCGGCGGGGACGGTGTGCACGGACAGTGTTACCCAAATTTCATTCTGCATTTCATTTAGTTCTCCATGAAATAATAAGTGTCTGCTGCCTCTGGAGACAGGAGAGGATCAAAGCGAAGCTTCCTCGTATGTAACAGACTCCGAATACCTAATATTCACTTATAAAAGGCCTTGTTTTAAACACCAAACACAGAGGCAGATCAAAGCTCAGCTTCTCATTTCTCTAACAGCCCTCAGAAGGCTTTGCCAGCCAGCAAGGCACACACATGCTTGCGCACACACGCTCCTGACACCAATCTGAGGTGCATAATTGGACTCTGCTAATTTGTGCTAATTTTCAACAGCGCTGTGTGCTGTGGAAACAGCTGGATGCCTTGTTCAGGGAGACCTCGCCCAAGGGCAACCCGCACTGCATCCTGCGTTCCCTGCTGCACCGAGAGCCCTCCCAGGACGGGAGTGAATTACGGGGACCGGAGCAGGTTATGGGGACAGGGAAGTGGCACCCAGCTGAAGGCAAGGAATGAAAATCGAGTGGGATGATTCTCTCCTTCATAAGAGGCTGCAGCGAGGGGTGAAGCCACCCACGGTGCTCCTCCCCTCAAGCAGCTCAGGGCTGGATGCGTTTTACAAGGGGTCAGAGCAGGAGCAGTGCACTGTGCAAGATGAGTTTGTGCACCAGGCTCTGCTTCCCTGCTCTGCTTTTTCTGCCAGTATTTTCCTCTCAAACCCAGAAGCAGGACCTGGCTGAGCTCATCCCATGCTGCTCAGGAGAAGAGAGGAACTGAATAAGCATCACAGCTTGATCCCTCCCATGATGGGCAGCTGGGGATGTGGATTAGCATCGCTACAAGGCAGGCAGGTTCTCTCTCAGAGACTTCAGTGCTGCTGACTGACAGCCTCAGAGATGGGAGGTAGTCCTCTGTGCACCGCGGTGCTCTGATGCACCTGCAGCAGTTGTCTGCGGTGGGAAGGAGTCAGGGCATTCCCAGCTTTTCCAGGTCTCAGAGGGAAGTGGGGGAGAGGAGGGAGCCAGCCCCCGGCAGAGCTCTGGTTATGGGGATGGAGAGCTCAGGAGGGCACAGAGGTGCTGAGAAGGGGTTGCAGGGAAAACCTGATTTGGGAGAATCCAGTGGAATTAGGAATGAGGGACTGAGGGTCCCTATGGACTCCAAGAACTGAGCTCCACAGGAAACATGTGGGAAACAGCCCACCTGCCTGTTTCAGGATTTGCATGCTGCTTTGTTGAGAGCGTCACATTTTCTTCTTCCCCACTCTCTTGGGCATGGCATTAAGGCAAGGTTTCAGTTTGGAAAAGCAGGACATTGAGCCAAATTCAGGCACAGCATGCCTGGTGCTTGCTTGGAATCGTGGTGCTGTCAGCTCTGTGACCTGCAGGAGAGGTCACACTGATCCCAAAACGCAGCAGGGACCTGGGATCCTTGCAGTCACCGCTACCAGCACCACTCTGACCCAGTCCCAGTTTCTGGCAGAGATTTGGAGGGAGCCGTCAGGCAGACAATCCAAGGACCAGGAGGAGGTCCCTTGCTTTATTTCTAACAGAAAGTTTCCGAAGGTGGCAGAACATCGGTGTAAGGGATGCCACAGAACTCAAAGCCAGGCGGACGCGTGGTGCAGTGTGCTGGCCTCATCAGCATTGCTCCTCTGTGCGTTCCCGTACTGAAAAGCAGATGTCAACGTCTGCTGCTGCGGAGATACCGAGCAGCAGACAGATCGCACCGCAGCGCGCTCGCCCTCACTCAATATTTACCTATGGGAACGTCCCGCTAATTTACCTTGTCAAGCACACCCGTGGGCCCCATGAAACCTGCAGGCTTCTTTCTACAGCAGACAAATCAAGCCGACGACCACTTAACCAGCCCGCTTCGACACAGCACAAAGTCACAGCGAACCTGCGCGGCGCTGAGCGGAAACTTCCCATCATCGTACCGGCCGGGATCGATGCCGGCGTCAGTAATTATGTTCAATCCTGCAAAAGGAAGTCTGCGGAGAGAAGTCACGAGGAATTTCTCTCCTTGGACCTGATTACTATCTCACGGCACCATCAGTGACACACAACCATTGCAGAATCGATGTGGGAACATCGCTGTAAGAATTAACCGTATCTGACGACGCGTCCTTCTCTATTAGAATTATGATCTTGTCCAATTATGGATCTTTGCTGAACTTGTAATTATGAGATTGGTACTGTGACTCCCCACTAAGCTACTGCTTTCCTTCCACAAGGGAGAGAGAAGTCAATGAAAGGATAATGGAAAATTCCTTTCAAGGACGCAGCGATGGCAAAATTTAGCTAGACAGGAGGGAAAATACAATGCGAAAATTACGTGAGACAATTCCCTTGTTTAGCCATTACCGACCACAAACAAAGCTGCTTCTCGCAGCATCACTCGAGCCCTAACACAGATCTAACAGCCAGCTCTGCCTTCTGAATTCCTTTCAAACCCAGCCATCAAAGCTGCCCAGGTGAACAACTCCGTGTTCACAGGAAAATAAAGGAATTCTTCCCATTTTTCTGCTCCTCTCTGTGTGCCGTACAGGAAGCATAAACAAACACCCCAAAGCCAACACATAACTTAGAACACGTCTGTGCTGGCTTTGCAGTGCGACTGGGTTTCGAGAGGCTGGCAGAGCACCGGCCTAATGGGGAAGGTGCAAAGGCAGCAGAAAGCCAAGCTCTATTTGCTTTCCCTTCAAGCACAGCTCTCCTCTCCTTGCTTGCATACCACCTCCCACTTCCCAACAAAGCAAAAGAGAAAACCCAACTTCAGCAACTTTCCCAAGTAGCCATGGACTAGCACACAGCCCTGTGTTGCAGAGTAACTTGCTGAAGAAATGACTGCAGCACTTGTGAAAATTTCCCCCTTGTGCCACTGACTTTTCAGGACTGTTTGTGCTGCTGCTGTTTGCCACACAACCCATTTCTCCTTTATTTACAAGACCAGGTTTTAATCCAGCTATATTAACATTGCAGCATGTAACTCAGGTCTTGATTTCTCACCCTGCCTTTCATCAAGAGCTCCTTTTAAACTCAGTGGGAACTTCTTGTGGCTCTAAAACACACAGGAAAAGATTAAATTCCCTATGTTCCAGCAGGAACAAATGCAGTACGCCCATGTGCGTGTGTGCATTTATTCCAGAGTGCAATCATCGAGCTGATCATAGGTGCTGAGGCAATTTCACATTCAAATAAACACGTTGTGAGCATTTATCCAAATGCCCCATCACCGGAACAAATGGAGCTGCGTGCGCTGCGCCGGGCACAGGCATCGCTCTGGCACGCTGCTCTCTGCTAGAACACAGCAAGCAAAGGGGGGAGCGGGCCCACTCAGAAATTACTGAATTGCTTCCCAATGGAGTTATTTCCTGACAGCAGTTTTGCAAATACAGCAGCAGCAAGGCTTGCACTGTCCCCCTCCAAAGAGGGACCTGGACAAAATGCTTCAGTATTACATGATTGGAAGAAACAGGACTCTTTTCAAACTACAGACAGTACAGACAGCTCCTTTTAATTGCCTCTGTGCTGGGAGGGAAGCTCCGGTCCAGCAGATGCTTTGTATGGGGCAGAGAAGCGATGCTCAGCTCCAGGACAGTGGGGCAACCAGCCCTGAGCACCCCCAGCACCAGGATGGGGGAACAGGGCTTGGGAACAATGGGCTGCTGAAGTATTTAACGTAACTGCTACGAGAAAACATCAGAGAAATGATGAACCTCAACACCATCACTGAGAAATGCTATCAGTAGCTCCTGCACCCCGCTGCATCGCAGAAACAGCGCATGTCGGGATGTCCTCACCACAGAGACAGTCACACAGCCCCAGCCACCACCACCCCAAGGTGCTCAGCCCTGTTTGTCTCTTGCACCAGTCTGCAGCACAGGGGGCTGCTTCACCCTTACCTTTGCTTCGCCTCCTGCTCCGGTACTGCTCGGTGTAGAAGGTGAGCTGGGTCTCATCGTCCGCCTCCGAGCCAGAGTTGCCTTTGGCGCGACCGAAGCCGATGCCGCCTGCAAGTGGCAGAGGAGAACAGATCAGCGCTGAGACGTGCAGCAGGCAATGGATTTCACGAAGAAGTGGATTTCACAAAGAAAACCTCTGCACCTGGGAGCTGGTCACCCTGAAGACATCCACACAGCAAAGCACAGAGGTTTGTTTCAAAGAAGAGACTGCAAATCCAGTGCTCAGGAGCATTCAGGATGCATTCAGGACCCCCACTGCAGGGCGAGGGTCTGTTTCCTCCACCTGTTGGCCCACCTCCAGCACCAGCTCATCCCAAGAGCCAGCAGCATACATCCATACAATGCCATGAACAATCAGCACGAACCCTACAATGAGCAGGGCTGGCTCTTGAGCACCAAGAGGAGCGCGCCGTGGGCACACAGGGATGCTGGGGGACACGGCCACCTCCTTGTGACACTGCCCAGCTGCCGGGAGGGACAGACAGCTGAGAACCAGCACAACCCAGCTGGCAGAATGCCTGCAATCCTAACCAAGTTTCAAGCAAACAGACCTCTGGAGGTTGACAGTGGGCCTTTAAACTGCCATTAAAATATTTTACTGTTTTTAGAAAATCCTTTATTCTGAGCAGAAGCGCAATTTCTTGGCAGGGGAATAGAAAAAGAAAGTGCTGCCTCCTGCCCTGTGAATCCTCTATCATCAGGATGAAAGGTGGGTGGGAAGAGCCAGGGGCCCAGAGCTCTGTGCAGGTGATGCACTTCCAAAGTCACCCACCCTGATCCCATGCAGCCCCTGGGGACGAGCTGGGAGCAGGGGACACAGGCCCCGCTGCAGCTCCCTGGTGCCAGAGCTGGGCAGTGCCCAGGGCAGGAGGCGTGGAGGCAGAGTGGGAATTAAGGGCCCCACAGTGATTCACACCACTGTAAATGCTGCCTGCTGTTTGCTGCTTTACTACCAGGTGTGATTTAGGGCCTTAAAGTGTGGCTGTTAATTACCTGGCATTACCAGGATATTTCCATTAGGGTCCTAGAAAGTGGCAGGAAGGTGTTAACGCAGCACAGAGCAGCCATCAGCATCAATGCCACTGGCTGCAGGGCTGGGGCCCCGGTGACAACCATGCCCTCAGACTACCAAACCTAGGGTCTGGGGTCCCACTGGGGTCCCCCCTGTCCCACTGCACAAGCTGCCAGTGCTTGCTGCAAACTCCAGGGCCAGCAGAATGCAGCAATGCAGGCAGGGCAGCAGGGATGGCTGCAGCGGGGATGACTGCGGCAGTGCTGCCTTGTTGCAAAACTGGCATGGAGCAAAACCCCTTGGTTTGTGTAGGGCAAGGGACCAGGTTCGGCTTGGCCCAGCCCCACAGGCTGCCAAGCCCACATCCCGGCCCCCACAGCTGCCCTGTGTTTGTTTGCTGCCTGCGTCGCCGTGATGGATGGCGCTGACATGTTAAATTACTCAGGCTGGATGTCTTCAGAGAGCTGCTGACAGCGATATTGCATTTTCTGATTACCCAGAACTGTGCAGGATGTCAAAGTACAGGAGGTGGGGACCCGGCACAGGTCCCCAGCCCGTGGTGGAAACGTCTGCTCTGATCCAACAGGGCAGTGGGAACACAGCACCGAGGCAGGGAAGCAGCTGCACAAAGATGCTTGTATCTCTCCCAGCTGCTGCGGGCACTGGGATTCAGCTTGGTGGTGTTTTTTGCATGCAGGATAGACAGGATTGCTGATCCGAGACCAATCTCACCACAAGTCTGAGTCCACATTTAGCTGGCCCCGGAGCCCTGCATGAAGCATCCCTTTGGCTGGCTCAGGTTTGGGACACTGCCTCCTACCCCAGCGTATGGGATGCTCGTAGCCAGAAGCACCCATGCTGATGCCCTCTGCCTGAGAAAAATGCCCAGGAAGGGAAAAGACACAGATCACTGCAGCCAATCCCAAAGCAGAACGAGGTGCGGAGCAGAGAGAGCCCACCTGGCATGGGAGCAGCCCCCCCTGCAGTTTCTCATGCTGGCAATGCAACAGCAAGGCTGTGCCAGCGCAGCGGTCGTGCAATGCCAGCTGCACGGGAGCAGAGCAACTCTGCACAGAAACTTTTTAAGAAATGGGAGCTGACACCGTGCTTAGTTTGCAAAACGTATGCCAAGATAAAAAACACAAAACCCACAAGACTTTGATACCTATTTTAGAGGCTTACATCTCCAAAGCACAGCAAACCACTCCGAAAAGACTCACAGCCCTGCTGCTGGTCTCCCTCAGGGGCTCACACACACACAGCACCCCTGGTGTGTGCTCTCCCCTCTCCCCACCCACACCCACGGGTGAAGCTGGCCCCAAAGGACTGCAGCAGGAAGGCGCCTGCATCGCCCCGCAGCAGACATCTCAATAAAGGTGCTCTCGGTGCTAATCCTGTTTGCAGATTTACAAGCTCGTTAATCCCCTCCAGCAGCTCAGCCCGCGCTGGGGCAGGGTTTGCGCTGTTGTTTTTGAGCCCGATGTTCACTGAGATGGGAGCGAGGCAGGGATCCAAGGCAAACAAGTCCCATAGGCACATAATTAAAGATCCTGTCATTAACTTGTGTATGCGTGGCAGCCCAGCGGAGCTGTGCATGCCCTGTAATACGGGCAGTTAGGGTGTCCAAGAGTACACGCATAGGTCGCAGAGCTGCCAGCAACACCCAGCGCTGCTCACTCAGGCTCAGCGTCCCCACAGCCCCTCTGCTGTGACAGGACACCATGGCAGGTGGTTGGAATTGGGTCGTCTTTAAGGTCTCTTCCAACCCAAGCCATTCTATGATTCTATTCTAAGACATGAAGCGATCAGGTGGGTAAGGGGTGCAGGTTGTCTGGAATTTTGCTTTTACGAGGTTCTAGCTGCCAAACAGCGGCTAGAGAAGCAAAATGCAGGAGTTACAGGCTCTGTCCTCCCCAAAGCCTTTTTGTTGGTCAAATCTGTGTGACATTTAAAATCCTTTCCCTAAAGCCAGGAGGTGACAGAGCTTCCTCGAGACACAACTGCAGATACAAAACAGATCAGAACTGAGATGAATAAAAATAGAAATAAGAAATGGGGCCGGAGGATGGGTGCAGCTCACAGCAGGCTCTGCTCCCTTGCTGCAGCTTCCCTGGATGTCCGATGACAAGACAACAGCAGCCCCCGCATGCACTGACAGGCCTGTATGCAGCCATGCAATTAGCTAGAGTTGGGATTTTCAGTTTAATTTAACCCCTAAAAGCCATAAACTGAAAAAGCCGTCAGTGAGTTTACTGAAAAAAGCTTTCATTAAGCTGAAAAGCTGCCTAACAAATGTGCCCAGTGAAAGGCAAATTAGAAATTATTTTGGAGGGGGAAAAGGCACACAAACATTTTCTTCTGAAACACATCCAGTCAATGCAAAAAAGGATGAAGGAAAAACTGTTTTAAAGAACGATGTGCTCTGCTCTGTCACTGCAGCAGGCACACAGTGCTTCCAGTTCACTAAAAGTCTTTTACCTCATTGATCTGCCTATGCCCAAAAAGCTGCACCGGGCCCCCACATCAGAGCAGGATCACACTTAGGACCCACACCAGGATGTGCCCAGAGCTCCCTGGGACTCACCAAGACCCTGATCCTCCCAGCATGGCAGCACTCACATGGCCGAGACGGGCACCATTGCGTTCTGCTTCCACCAGGAGCTGCGGGGAGCAGGACACGATGCCTTGAGCTGGCCGAGGTGAGCGCCCTGGCTGAGCCATGAAAATCCCTCCAGCAAAAGAAGCTGCTCTGTGGGATGGGGGCAAAAGAGGAGCTGCAGGGATGGGACAGCCTGGCCAAACTGCAGCTCTGGGGTCTGTAACTTAGGGTAAATGATGGCACAGCAGTGACCTCTAAAATGCATCACGACACAGCCACAGTCAACACTAATTATGCCTCAGGATGAGCTGCCTATTAATCACCTATTTATTTTAAAAGGGAAAAGCACCCACTGAACTTTCCCATTTAGCAAGGCAGGGGAGACGAGCTGCCTACAGAGGACAGGAGGCCACCAGCCTCACCACAACGTTGCATTTCAGGGTACTTTTTACAAAACCACCATGGCCTTCACAAACACACCAGCAGCCAGGGTGTTTTTAAGCACCTGCCCCAGGAGAGGGCACCAGACCCCTCTCAGAGGGCGCCCACCTCCCCAGGGCACCTCCAGCCCCATCACCTTTCCCGCAGTAATTCTGAGGGTTTCTGGTAGGGAGCACCAAACGTTACGCCCACACGAGATCCACGCAGCCACCAGCGCTCCCAGCAAAGCGTCCAACCCATGGAGCTCAGCGCCCCTCCCGAGCCATGCACCGACCACTCCATTTCCCTGCAGAACTCAGCGATGTGCACAGAAACCAAACGTCCCCACCCTGGATCGATTTCCCATCACGGGGACCAGGCTCCTGGTGCAGCCCCACAAGAGGCAGAGCCCGTCCTCCCCCGCAGCCAGAACCCTTCTGCACCTGCACCATCCTCTCTCCCTGTATTATTCATAAGCCTTAGATGCACTCTGCTCAATAAAAGTGTTTGGGGAGAAAGTTTGTATGAAAAAGGCATTACACTAAATAAAGTTCTATGGTACTGTAAATGGCGAAGGTTTTTTTTTTTTTTTAGAAAAGCACATCTTCTCGGCAAAACATGACCTTTCCCAGAGCTGTTAGAAACACTTAGTGCGGAATCAGATTTAATGACAAGCAATAGGCAGCAGTTTAAATGCACTTAGTGTGGGGAAGTGAAGCAAGGCAGAGCTTAGCTGAGATTTGTTTTCGTTGGGCTGGGCTTGGGTTGTTTGTTTTCCATTGTGGTTTGTTTCATTTCTTGCTTCTCGCCGTGAGGCACTCAGGGCCCTTTTGGAGCCTTTTCTGCAGGAGGAAATCCTTTGGCTGTGAGCGGTTCCTGCAGGGAGAGCACTCCAGCTGTAGGACTTTGATGAGGTTAAGCATTAATTAAACCAAACCACGAGAAAATAATTACACACACACATCCGTCAGGCCAACTTGTCACTACCCAGTAACAAAGTTGGATGCAAACTCCATCAGCAGAACTGTCATGTGGCTGTTAGAGGGAAATAAATGCATCCCAAACGGACAATTTCATTTAGAGAGAGAGAAAAAAAAATGGATTGCAAAGGATTAATGAGGCGAAGGGTTTGTGTTTGCAATAGGATGTAAAATGCAAACATCGTAAGTTGTGATATCATCATTTAACCTTAATGCTCGGGAGCACCCCGACTGCTCACCCACCATGGACACAATTAAACGGGGGCTGTAAAACCCCAACTGCCCGGCATGGAGGTGGCACTCCTGGCTCCACAGCAGCACCTGGCCATGGCCTTCAGGGTGGAGAGAAATAGGAATGGGAGGAAAACGAGAAGATGGGGCCGTGGGGAGCTCTTCTGCTGGTTCGCAGGGCTGCTGGGTGGTTTATGATGATTAAATCTCTGAAATTTGTCAACGGTGTGTTGGTGAAGACTCACATAAATTTCCCCCATATGGGGTCTGTTACACCTGTATCAACTGAGGCCATGCAGCTCTCCCCATTGTGTCCAGGAGCACACACAGCCATCAGTGTGGGTGTTCCAGGGGGCAGCAGAGCCCCACAATCCCACACCACAGAGCTCAGAGTGTGAGTGCTCGCTCACCCCACAGCCCTGTCCCAGCCCCACTGCTCCCCTGTGGGAAGGGAGCCCACGAACCTCTGTGTGCCCAAAGCCCCCAAGGGGACAGCAAAACCCAACAGCAGGCACAGCAGGAAGATCTGTGGCCAGGCAGCTGGGCAGGCTCTGCCTCCAAGGGGTCCCCGCTCCCCGCTGGTAGGCCTGCAGAGAGCAGAAGAGCCCCAAGGCTCACAGCTCCCTTTTTACTGCATGGGTCTCAACAAGCGTGCTCCTGGACACCTTGTAGAGAATGTCCAGAGGACGACCTCCTGTCCTGGAGCTCTTGGGGACCTTCTGGAGGACATTCAGAAGACCCCCTCCTGCCCTGGGGCACACACAGGCACGGTGCAGAGGATTTGCAGGAGGCAGCGAGCACCAGCCTGGGGAGGGGGGAGATAGAGGAGATGTCCCCCAGGGATGAGGGCACTTTGGCTCGGGGCCACACTCCAGCAGTGGGCATCATGTTCCCTCCCAAGTTCAGCTGCAAGGATTAATTGAGTTGTTCCATTAGTGACCAGAAAGCCTACATGTGGTTTAAAGAGCAATAAAAATAAAACATAAAAAGTAGAATTTGGAGCAGGAAGTCAGGGATACTTCAGCAGACAGTCACTGTGGACCCCAGAGCATCCACCCCCACCCATGCTAAAATCCAGCTATATGGATCTGAATAACTGCCAGAAAACAAACCAAATAATTTAAACCAGTTAAAGAGTCAGAACATTTTCTTCACACTGAGTGAATAATTTATGGACAGAGCTATAAAAAAAAAAAAAAACAACCCTCTCCAGGACTGTATTGCAGGAAAATGTATCCAGAATAAAAGATCACATTTCAGACTCATAAATAAATGAGAAACAAAACCAATAGTAAACAGACAGCAAAGTATTTCCTGCCTGGCTTCCCACAGCGTGCTGGGCAGACACAGCGCAGCTGGGGGCTGGATACTGCCCTGCACCTGCCCACCTCCTCCTTTGGCTGCAACCAACGCCAGCAGCCACACAGCACACTTTTGGAATTCTGTTCCCACCCTCGGAATGACCCCTAAAAAAATGTGCAAAAAAAACAACAACAACAACAAAAAAAAAACCTTCAAGCACTGGTGAAGTGCAATGAGAAGTCCCACGGGTGCGAGTTATGGTCAAAATGAGCCTCAGCCTTTTCTCTGACATAAAACCTTGCCCAAAAACCGCACTTCACTCCCAGGACACTAAGGACAGCTGGGAGGGAGGTGGCACCAGGGGAAGATGCAAGGTGACACCACTCCCAAGCATCTCCCCCAGACCACCTGGGGGACATGCTGCAGGGGGGTTCCCCTCCTCACCCCATTACAGAGGTCCCTCCTGGGCGTGGTTCCTTGCTCCCATGCCCTCACCCCTGGCCAACCCCTTGGCCGTGGCCACATCCCAGCATCCCCTACCTCGGGGCCGGCTCCGGCGTTTGCGTCTCCCCACAGAGGTGCTGCGCAGCGCGGGCTGAAGCTGCCCGATCTCGATGGGCGTGTTGGTGCGGAAGCTCTCCTTGAACTTCTGCATCAGGGACTCCACCGTCTCCTGCGTCACCTCGGGAGCTGCAACACGGGCAAAGGAAGCGCAGTTAGAAGGGGACCAAGTGAGCACAGACCTCCACCCCTGTGTCACCAGCACA
Organism: Alectura lathami; assembly: GCA_013399715.1. Classification (NCBI taxonomy): domain Eukaryota; kingdom Metazoa; phylum Chordata; class Aves; order Galliformes; family Megapodiidae; genus Alectura; species Alectura lathami. The sequence continues at coordinate 83,077 of VXAV01001209.1, forward strand.
GCCCCTTCCTTGCAGATCCAGAGCCAAGGGCATGGGACAGGGCTGCTGGCCACCCCACCAGGTGGGGACCCACCCAGAGCGTGCCAATCTTTACCAAAGCCACAGAAATAAGTACACAGCAAGGTTATGGAAATTGCATTTTTTCATGGCGCTTTACAATTCTCTGAATCATTCCTTGCCTCCTCCTGCACGTGCATGTGGGACACTTGGAAGCATCATGCCCTATTGCAAGGGTGCAAACCACGCAGGAACCCCACCACAGGGAGCTTGCATCCAAACCCAGGGCACGGCAGCTTCTCGGGGGCTCCACTCCTGCGCTGTGAACAGCACCCAAGCCCTGAAAACAGCTCACCTCAATGAACACGGCAGGTCACAGCTCGCTGGTATTAACTGCCCTCCTTGCTCTCATGCATGCCCACCCACTAATGCCAAAAAATAATAAAAAAAAGAAAAACCAGAACCGCACTATGAAACTCCCCACGCACACACACAGCAGGCAGAAACAATGAAAATGCTCACAAATAGCAAAGATGAAATTCAGGATCAAAAGGGTTGCCCTTCCAAAGGCCACAGAGGTCACCCAGGTTTAACAAACAGCTTGGCCTCTGTCAGCCCCTTGAATAAACTCATTAGCAGAACATGACCTCTGTCCTCATCGGAAGAGTCCTGGAGCCTCGGATCAGCTCCTGGAGCTCTCCCTGCCCACAGAGCATCCACGCCCATTCGGAGCTGATGGGGATTCCCCAGGCAGCATGCACAGAGCCCACCTTAGTGCAGAATAGGGAGGTGGCCACGCAGGACAGGGCGTTTGTAATCCTCCACGAGGATCTGGCTTATATGAGGAGTGGAGAAGGCTCTGAAACCAGCTGTGCTGCAGGGAGGGAGAGCCCTGACCACACCATGCCGGCACGCAGGGCCTCCCCGCTCCTCCTCCCAGCTGCTGAGGGCAGGAGGAGACAGGGACCAGGAAGGAGAGCAAAGCTCCAGGGGAGGGCTTCCACCCCACAGCTCCTATGGTCAGACAGCAAGGACCCTGCTGCACCCTGGCACCCACAGCTGTGCCCCCCTGTCCCAGGGGCAATAGGCTTTCTACCACCCCAGGGTGCTGCAGAGAAGGTGCTGCAAGACTGCCAGGGCCATCACAGAGGGATGGAGCACAGCAGAGCAGCTGCTGCTCTGCGCAGGCACACCAGGACCTGTACACATGGGCACACTAGGAGGGCTGCTGCATGAACCCAGCAGCACAGAGAGGCAACAATCAGACTCACTGCCTGGTGAGCGCTGGGGGTGGGTGGGAAGACGCATGTCAGGAGAGGTCCAGAGGGAGGGCAGCCTCAGGGACTACACATGCTGCACCTTGCAACTATTCAACACTAGAGTCCCCCAGGCACCACAAATCTGAGTTCCCCAAAGTCCCTCGACAGGAGAGCTTTCAAATCTAGGATTTATGGCAAGTAACACAGGATTCTGCAGTGCTGGATTCCCCTTCAGACATCACCACTGGGGAACGCAGGAGCAGGCAAAGGTCTCACAAGAGCACCTTGTGCCATCTCTCTGCTGCTGTGGACAGCACACATCCCACTGCCTCTTGCAGGGCTGCACGGGGCCGCCCGAGCCCACGACCTCCTGCAGCTGCTACACAGCGGGGCCTCCTCGAACAGATGGCAATTTGTGTCAGCCCTGGGGCTGTGCGACGTGGCACACGTGCAAGAGGGACAGGGATTGCATGAACCGCACAGCTGAGGCTTAGCTACTGAAAGGAGGCCAGAAGCGTGGCACCGAGGGAGGAGGAGGAGGAGGGGGACATATTTGCAGTTCCCGAGGAAGCATGGTGAGGCTGCAGCACCCATGGAGGGTGCCAGGAGCAGGAGAAGCACTGTCATCACAGGGAGACAGTCACTGCAATAAGCAGCTATTCAGGATGCCACAAGTATTTATTCCACCTCCAGGAACAAGAGAGAAAGCCCAGCATGTCTGACCACCCTGCACTGCTCGTGTGCATCGGTGTATCCTTGGCCTCTCTGCTCCTGAGCTCTGGGGTTAGGAGCAATGCAATAATATACAACACCCCCCCACACCAATTTGATCTCAGCAAGTGGAATTTAACCCAGCCAGCAGGGCAGAACCACGAGAAAACCCTCATGAACAAACGAAAGGAAGCCTGGATAAACTGGAGGAGCAACAGGGGTCAGGACTAAGGGAGGACCCTTCACACACTGCCAACCACAGCCAAAGGGGCGAAGAACACACCAACGGACAGCAATGTAAGGAGGCACAGCACTCATCGGGGCCCGCAGGACCCTCCTGAGTCTGGGGATGTCCATCACAGGGGACAGCAGCCGCCCCAAATTGCCATCCAGCTTTCCCACCCAGCACATGCACACACTGCACACAGCGACTTCACAGCTGCGCACGTGGTTGGCATTCACATCTCGCAAGGAGGTTCTAATTGTCCTCAAAAGGACGAGAACGTCACTGTCACGGGGCGGTGCAGAGCTCCCATCACAGCAACACCCCAGCTCAGCCCTGCAAGACTCTGGTGGGATGCTCATGCTAAACATGGCACTGCTGTTCCCAACCCCAACACCATTCTCATCCCCATCATCCCCATCCCCATCCTTACGATTGGCAGCATCAGCCCAACAGGACGTGGATTCAGTCGCAAGCCGACCCTCCTCTCGTTGAGCACAGCCTCCCAGATCGCCTTCCCTCCTGTATCTGTTTCCAAGGTAAAGCTGACGAACTCATCGGGACCATTGAGCTCACATCTTCGTCACCACGTGGGGAGTTTTCAAAGCCTAGCAGAGGTGGTGAGATCCGCCCCAGGCTTGGCAGAGCACCACCATCTCCGTCCCACCCCGTCCCAGTAATGCCTTTGGCAGCACAAACCCACCCCACCAGCGAGCTCAAACAGAGGAAACATGAGGCTCCTCAGCCTCCGCAAAATCAGCTTCCATCTCCGTCAGCGATTTAAGGATGCAGCTGAAGGTCACCATACCTTTGCAAAGCACATTACACGTTCCCACCGCACAGCTCCTTCCCATCCACCCCCATACACTATTTTGAAAGCGATTTGCTATCCTTATGGCTCCCCTATTCGTCTGCACATCTCCCACAAAACAATTCAACTCAACAGCCTTTATTTCTTCCTTTCTTTTTGCTGGCACAAATTGCGGTGGGAAAATATGTTGTTTGGCTTAAAAATTCCCCCCCAAAAAAGCCATCAACAGAACAGTATGAGCAATATCTGGGTCGAAATACATTGCAACCAAGATGAGAAGCAGCAGCACTCACTTCAGCCTTGGTTGGAGTCCCAGCGAGCCAGGAGAGCTGTACCCTACCCTGACACACAGATTTTTGGGGTTGTTTGGGGGAGATTAACAATAACCCCTTACCAACTTCCATAGCCAGAACGGATTCTCCAGAACACGACCCCAACCAGTGCAACCACTCGCAACCCGTACCAAGGACAATCCTGCAGGTGCAGAACAAGAAGCTGCAAAACCCCTTTGAAAGCCATATTCTCCGAGGCTGAGAAGCGGGAATGAAGCTGGTGGTGATGGAAGTTCCCCGAGCCCTTGGAAGCAAGCCCTCAGCCGTGGTGAGGCGATACATGCACATGGCCTCAGAGGATGCCTGCTGTGACCTGCCCTCAGCCTACGCTCCCACACCCCGTAGAAACCCCATATACATGCAATGCTCATACATACCGTGGGGCAGGAGATGGGCAGGCGGCTTCTCTCCAAACCAGGCTCAGCACCTTGCACTGCTGGGGAGCGGCCGGGAGAGCTGGGTGCCCCCGCAGCCCCGTGGCGTGTTCAAACTGAGCACTGAGGCTGAAGGATCGCAAAGGTGCCAGCCTGCCTGAGCAGCCCAGTTTATGGTGTTTGGCTTAAAAGTTTTGGTCCCTGGAGCCACGTCAGACCCTGTCCTCCTTACACAACATCTGCACTCTCCCAGTTGTGGGGAGAAGACTGGGAAGGCAATACCAGCTTGTACTACAGCTTCCTATGCTAGACATTGAGTAAAAAATATTTAAAAATAGGTAGGTTTTTAAGCACCTGATTTTCACACCGCTGTCTTTGATTCCTGCGTGTCAGAGGGCAACGTATTGATTTCTCACAGCTTCCAGTGGCTAAAATGCTCCCAGAGCTTCGGCGCTGAGGCAGCGCAGAGCAGCTCGCTGAGCCGCCTGGGAACCGCCTGGCAGAACGCGCCGCAGCGCTGCAATCAAAACGTTTCACGAGAACACGTCAAACCCAGTTAGGGATTAAATGGAAAAGTTTGGATGCAATTAGAAGTCAAGGTTGGTGGGATTTTTTTCTGACTTTTGCACGCATTTATGCTGGCCCCAGGGCCACATCTGCGATGCAGCCTCATCTCAGAGGCTACCTCCTCTCCAAAACCAGCTCCCTGCCTCCTACCAACTGCCTCCAGTATTTTTCAAATAATCCACTTTTTTTCTAGGCACTTTTTTCTAGCATGCTTTCCTGCGATCATTGATGCTGGCTCTGAAGGCCTAAAGCACCTTTACAGCACTGTGGATACCTCAGGTACCTGCAACAGTTTAACAGTGTTATAATTGCTCCATGCAAATCAGCCCTGTGAGTTTCCACAATCTTATTTCCATGTGTCTGGATCAATATTTGGAGATTTCTGTTCTACAAAGTATTTTAAGAAATCGACTTTCCTATCCTATTTGGGATGGGCACAAATCCTACAGTGCTGCCGGTTTTTCACACGGTGGAAGCCCTGTTTTCTCACCAGCTCTAAATAATGGGTGTTTGTTGGTTTCCGAAGCATGAAATAAGGAACGGCATTTGTTCTGAAACTGGGATGTGGACTGATTTTCAACAGTGCCACCCTAAAGGTACTAAGCTCCAGAAAGCAGAGAGCTTTACGAGCATAAAATTAGGTAATTATGTCAAAGCCTATGTGATGAGGGTGGGAGAGATTTGTACAACCATTTTACACTTATTGGGAAGAAAACACAGCTGGACAGCACACAGTCATATACCGGGGGACCAAGCATCTCCTTGATGCACACATCTCCTTTGCCTTCATATACATTAATATACATGAATAGATTGTTATATCCATTAATAAATCTCTCACTATAAAAATAGATTTTTATACGTAAAAAACTAATTGTAATTGCAAATTGGAGGGGGAGGGCGGCAGAAGAAGAGATAAAGTTTCCTTCGAGACGTCTCCTTTGAAGGCAACTGAACAAATGTACTTTCCTCCTTCATATATTCATGAGATGATGCCTCCCTACCCTGCTCTCCACCACCCTCAGCTCCGGGCTCAGAGCCAGCACTGTCCTTATCTGGTACGAGGCAGGAAAGAGCCCTGATACGATCACAAGTTTTCAGTAGTTCAACAAATCTGGAAAAGTCTCCGCTGTTTGTCAGTGAAGCTCGGGGAAGGGGGATGCTGTGTCTGGGAGTGGTGCTGCCCACCAAGGAGGGCACAGGGAGCACCCCACAGCCCCTGTGGCTTGGATTTCGCAGTTACCTGATGGAGAGCTGTGACCCCTATGCATGTCCGGAGGTTTGTCTCAGTGCTCTTTCTCCTTTGGAAAAGCAATAGCTGGAAGAGCTGGAAGGCGCCTGTGATGCACAGGGAGAGGCTGACTTTAAAAACACCTTGATCGTAAGACAAGTTCCAGATGGAGCTTCCTGAGCAATAAATAAAATCAGTCTTTGGATGTAAAGCAGCCTGTTGTGCTGCCAGCATCACTATTTCCTTTAAAAACTCCTACAACCACCATAGCCTAAAGCTTGGGCATGGCAGTGTGGCACTGACACATCATCACTGTGCACACACAAGCCCCACGGCCTCCTGCAACTGGTTTGGAGCAGCCTCGATACCTCCGGAGTCGGGACTGCCCCAGTGTGCAGAGCATGGGGGGTTCTGCACCCCTGGATCTGCAGGGAAGGGAAAAATCCTTTGGGGTTGTGCAAAGAGGCAGCACACGCAACACCACAAGGTTGGCTGTCCTTGTGCACAAGCTCAGCGAAAGCACCCATGCTAAATAAATCTGAGAGCTCTTGGATCTCCTTGCCTTCAGCCCACCACAAAGACACTGAGCCCCACTTTCCCCATACTAACACAGAGATATTTGGCTGCTTGGCTCTAAGTTTGCTTGGGATTAGAGCAGCTTGGTTTAACCCAAGAACCAAGTCCCTGCTTGGGCTAATCTGGATCAACAACTCTCAGCTCACCACTTCTTCCCCTTTTTTTTTGCTCCCATGCAAAGCTTTGCCGTTCCTCCCACCTATGCAAAGCAGGAGCAAACCCCTGCAGCTTCCACCCTTGCCGCAGGCAGATGAGCTGCTCCTCGAGATGGGGAACACCTCACCTGCAGGGACAGGGTGCGGGTTGCCAAAGTCCCCCGCACCCCTCCCCGTCGCCGCGTGCCCCAACCCTCCTCATCCTCTCTCCAGTCACGGCGCTCAATCACTTGCCAGCTAATTGCCTCCACTCATGTGTGCAAACTAACCGTTTACTGGAAAATGCCACGGAATGTTAATTTCATTTGGAATTGGGTAATTGCAAAGCGCTTCCATTTTTTTTTTTATTATATGAAATGAATAAGCACGGTATTAATAGCGTCATTTCCAGCTCCGACCACAATCGCAGCCCCATTGACAGCGGCTGCAAGTTATTTGTCACCCCTCACTCTCCCTGCATTTCTTCCTTCCTCCTTCCCCTTCCCCTCGCCACGCTCCTGACTTCCCATTTTGGTAATTAAGATAATGCAGCATAATTATAAACACATTGCGAAAGATCAAAGCTCGCACGCCGCAGCCCAACAGCCCCAGCTCCGCGCCCTGCGACGCAGCCAGGTCTTAGCCTCTCTCTGACCTTCCCACAGGCTGCTTCTCCCTGGGAAATCCTCAGCTCTTCCCACAGGGCAAGCACTTTTTTAGCACACCCCTCCCCTGACATCAACAATTTCTCCTCCCTGGTGGAACCACAGCAAGGAAAAGCCCTCAGCAACGGGTGCTGCCACATTCAGCCTGCTCCATCTCTCTCTGCCCCAGCTCGGACAAGCTCCAGGCCACTGCAGGCTCTGCTTCCCCCCACCTCCAGCCTAACAAAGCCCTTAACTTACCTTTTTTTATGAGCCACCATAACTTTTTAGCTTATGCAGCAAGCAGAGAGAAGAGCAGGGAAGATGGGCAGACCCTCAGCAGCAGCTAATACTCCTCAAGTTATAAAATAATTGGAAAGTTAAATAAAAACACTCTGGAGGAAGCTTCCCCATTTGGTGCTAATGGGCACACGAAGCAGCCCAGGTTAATGTTGCGTGGCAGGAGGGAGAGCTGATGGCTCCGAGCACGCAGCGCTGACCTCCAGCATCCCTTCTCCCTCCCTCCAGCTTCCCTAAATTAATGTAAAACCAAGGGCAGGAGGAAGCTCAGCTCTGGAGCAGGAAGCAGGGGAGTGCTGAGGACGCCCTGCACCCCAAGGTGGGCACTGGGAGGGCAGGGCACGGCCACGGCCAGCAGGTGTGGGTGGGCCATGCAGCACGGCCAGGTGAAACACAGCCTGTAGGAAGGGGACACGCCAACAGAGCCAAGGGCTGTCACTGCAGCTGCCCTCCCAATAAAAGCCCAGGATTTATTGCTGGGGTGACCATCAGCATGACAAGCATGCCTGCTAAACACCAAGGTGACAAAGTGCCAAACGCCACGTACCCAGCACCCGCAGCTGAACAAACCCATTGCTCCCATGCAGGTGACACGAATGGAGCAATGCATCCCAGAGGCTGCCTGAGAGCCCCCCAGCAGCTGTTTATTTCCATCAGAAATGGGAACACTAAACATTTTTCTCCCTTCTGTCAAGGGCTGTTTTTTCCATGCCAATACTGTGTCACAGATGGAAGGACAGCCCTGGGGACAGCTCCCAGCATTGCACACAGAGGCTGCAAGGCAGACCAAGCACAGTAAGCCCCAGAGGGGTAGATGTTCAGGTCCCAAAGAGAATAAAAAGCCACCAGATTACTTCTTATATTTTGCATCATGTTAAATATATATATATATATAT